>BOPP01000277.1:879349-890372 GCA_017312745.1 Gryllus bimaculatus
AGGCCAGACGCGCGAATATAGTAATAGTAGTAGGTGCGTCCGCCGCGCCCCCTTGCGGACCCCCCCGCGGTCGCCGCCGCCGCCGTCCTCTTTTGAGAGGCCGTGTCGCCCCATTATCTACTTTGCTCGTTGCGGGGAATTGCCCGCGGAGGATGGCCCGCGAGACGTTCCCACAGCCGCTGGCGGCGCTCGCCCTCAGCCCCCCTCCCCTTGCAAATTGCCAATGGAGCGCGCTAGCCAGCCCGCCCGCCCACTCGGCCGCCTGGGTTCGCTGCTCTCCGCCCCCTCACTCCCCCCCCCTTGGGCTGCTTTGCGAGTGGGCGCGCCGACCAACCAAACTCTTTGCGTGTCGGCGCCCATTTCTGGGGGTCTCGTGTAAACAAAACAATGTGGACGTAAAACGGAAGGCCCGGGTTCGAATCCCGGTTGGGGCGACCAATTGATTGGAAAAAATTTTAATTATTAAAATACGTTGTTCCTCAGTAACATGGACCCAACTTAGATTTTTTACGATTGCGGAATATATTTCCGAGCTTAATTACGTCGAATAAAAGAAAAAAAGACTAAAAAGGTGACAATTATAAATTACAATATTGTCAACACTGTGCCCCAAATTGCAAATTAGTTCTTTGCAAATTTCAATTTGCTATTTCAAATCAGGTCATAGGCTTCCGCGGCCGCAGTCAATAGAAATGACTGACTAGCCCTGAGGAAGACCACAAGATGGTCGAAACGTTGGCACTACAGCCTTTGACGCGGCTTCTATCAGAGAGCCAATATTATTTGCATTCCTTTTCAAATCATTAGAAATTATTTATACTTGTATTATGTACTATTTACCTGTATATTAATTACTTTATGCAAAACCAATTAATTGGAGGCGTATATGTAACATGTTTTAGTGCGAACACGAATGCATTGTGTACTTTAGCGAACAAATTTAACCGAGCCTGCTGATAATGAGGGACAAGTTAAACGTGGATGCATATCGTAGGTAGGACATGTTCAGCGATTAAAACAAATGAGATAGCAATGAGTGTGGTCCCGTTATCTCCAATCAACCCGCTGCTCAATGAGTTAGTACTCGTGACAACAGAGGGCAGCAGCGCCCGCGCGCGCGCGCTTGAAAGAATCCCCCGGCACGGTGTGACCACCTGGGCTAATGACCGCTTTGTGTTTTGGCAGGTGCGGGCGGGCAGCCCCGTGGATCTGGAGGCGGTGAAGACGCTGCTGTCGTTCAAAGCCGGCCGCAACAACGTGGACGTCGCCGCCGCTGCCGCCGCCATCGCCGCCGCCGGCCGCGCAGCGCACCCGCTAGACAAGAAGCGCAAGTTAGCAGCAGCGGCAGCCGCAGCTGGTTACGACTTCAGCAACCAGATGCCACCACTCAACTTGCCCACGCCGCAGCCTTCGGACTCGGAGAGCGAGGAGTTGGAGCTGCCTCTGCGCAAGCGCGCCTGCCGCCAGTTCGCCAGCGACTGCCAGCTTGCCCGCGTGAGTGTCTTGTACTGTCCTAGCGTCGCTTCCCGCCTTCGTCGCTTCGGCGCCCGCCCGCCGCCCTTGTTCTTTGGAGCGAAGGACCGCCTCTGTCCAGTATGTGTGGCTCCGCTGCTGCGAGGCTTGTGTGTGTGTGTGTGACTCGGCACAACCGCCATTTTTTTCGGTGGTTTCGTAACGCAGTCGCCACGAGTTGGCGAGAAGGGTTAAAATTAAACGCGGGGTGAGGGGGCGTGATGAGGCGCGAAGGAGCACAGGATTGCAGACAGGGACATGTGAGGCGTGGGTGCTCTGTCAGCGACTGCATGTCGTGATACTGAAATGCTTCTCAATCAGTAGTATTGCTACTATTTCATCCGCTCATTCTTTTTAATGGATCGCGTCTTCCAAATTTTCGAAATTTACTCACATTTTGAACGCAGATCCAATGTTCTTATATCGTACACGAAACTCGTATTGTGCTGGGTTAAGTAATGCAATAATGTAAATATCTTATATAGAACCTTTCAGTAAATATGCTTCGGGAGTTCTTAATTAAACGCTTTCGCTAACGAACGGAAGCCATAATGAAAAACGTATCTGATGTCGTTTCCAATAGGTTACGATTGCTAATATCTTAACCACCAACTGTCAATCTCACTCTTGGACAATTGGCCTATTCAATTCAATTAGTGGGGATCGCCCGTACTATTAGAAAATTCACTACACACCCAGCTACAAAGTTAGTACATTACTGCTTAAAGGCTTTACTGTCTACACGAGATAATGAAATATTAATAGGAGTTTAGCACCTGTATTACATAACGTTTTTTCCGTACATTTAGGTAATTAGATGACACTTAGAGGTTAATTTCGATATTTTCTGATTTGCTGCGAATTCATTCTTTACCTCCAAATATCGAATGATAAAGTACTAACGTCTGTCGGCCATCTTGATTTTAGTTCTCTTCCATTTCCCGTAATATTTAATGTTGTTTTTGAATATGAATTGGACGCCATTTTCATGAATTAAGAGATTGATTTATTTTATCAAATTTTCATGACGATAGTGAGCTTCTTTTTCTTAAGCTTCACTCTTCGTGATAAATTATTGAAGTGCAACAATAATCGAACTCAGGTCGTGACCTGAAGAAGGGTCGGGGAACCGAGATAAGGAGAGCGTAATTGTGGGAAAAGAATAATTTGGCACAAACAAGTCACTCAGCTGTTTTGCTGTAAATGAGATCCATTGGTATCAATTAAATAGTGCATCCATGGACAATGACAAAGAGGTTTTTGTGATTTGGCATAATATTAGTAGTCTTTATTCTCAATTAATTTATCCCTTTCGGCGTAGTTATATCGTCTGCGAAAGGAAGGTTAAATAATTTATTAATTGATTAGTTCAATTAAGTAAGAAAGGACGCAGGTCATTTGACTTATTATATACCTTATGCTGTTTCTACATCTTAAATAAACTACCTAATCAAAAATTGAGAATGTTAAAATTGGGAGCTTATTATGTAATAGTAATTAATGGTATAAATCCGTTTGTGGTCGCGTTTCAGTCTTCATTTCCAGTAAAATAGTAATAATAATAATAATAATAATTAAATAATAATAATTAATAATAATAATAACAGTAATAACAGCAACAATATAATAATGTAGTTAATATATAGAAAACATAATTAAAATAATAATATATATAAATTCAAATTAATGGAGCACTAATTTCTTTTCTGCCAATTTTATAAGTCAATAATATTGCAATATATACAGAAAATGAAATACGAAACCAATCCGTTTCTTGTAACGGCGCGTGTACTTTCACCGTTTGCGCGAGTCAAGCGTCGAGTTGGAGCTTGGCCGGCCAGAACGGCTCGCGCGAGGCGCGGCGCGCGCGGCCCAAACCCAGTCCCTGGGCCATTTGCGACACCCACCGGGGCCCGACCACGAGGCACCCGCCCACCCCACTCCAGCCCACCGCAACCGCCCCGCCCCGCCCCGCCCCGCCCCGCCCCGCCCGGTGCGTGGAAAGCGGCGGCGGCGCGGCGCTGGCGTCGGGTCGCGAGAGCGTCGCGGGTCGGCCGGCCCGCGACAGCCGAAGGCGCCGCTTGGCGGAACTTTCCACTCGATAGAGGGCGCGGGAAGGCGGGTGGGGGAGGCAAGGCCATGCGCAGATAAAGCGCGGCGCCGCGGCAGGAAGCCGCGGGCGGATAAAATATAAGAATTCCGCCGATTCCTTCGCTCTATTTGTACGAGCCGGTAAGGCCCAGGAGATTCGCGGCGGGAAGGCTTGGAACCGTACCTGTACAGCCAGATGCTTCGGTGGGTGTGTGGCTATCTCGCCAAGAGGTGGACCGGCTTCCCCCTTTGCGCCCGGCCTTCACATTTGAAACTTAAGGACGCGGTTTGGGAATGGACACGCCTTTAAAAACTCATTTATCAGGTTATAAAGGTGAAATTCACTTGAACCAAGTTAATGCACAAATCAGTTCTATATTAAGTGGTAGCAATATTATACTGGCAGAGGTTTGGTTTACGTCCGTCCAACGCACTAATACGTCGCATGCCCAAGGAACGTTTCACATCTCAAAAAGTTGTCATTTGATTTATTTTGTGGAGTGAAGAAAGTTTTAAAATGTATCAAATGTTTTACTATTACAATTAAATTTAAAAAGGTACACGAGAGAGAAGATATATAGATTTTGAACGCTCTTTGAACCCGAAATGAAACAGCTCCACTCAGTTAAAACAGTTTCTCAACAAATTGGACGACTTTTGAGACGTGACGCTTTCCTTGTGCACCGTCGGCCCCCACCGCGAAGCCAAGCTCTCCCTTCCCCTCCCCAATCGATGCGTGTGACGCGTGGAGTGACGAGCGGCGTTTGGGTTGAGTTGCTGCTGAACAAACACCCCCGCCGCGCACCCGAGCCCGAGGCCCCCGCACGCGCGCCCGGTCTCCGTCATCATGGAAGCGCCAAACAAGGACGCACCTGCTCGGCCGCAGCCGCTGGCGCCAGGGTACCGCCCCCAGGCCCAACAACCCCAGCCCCCAGGCTCAACCCCAGGCCCAACCCAGGCCCAGGCCAGCCCAGGCCAGGCCACAGCGCGCATGGAGCAGCCCTCTCGCGCCGTCAAGGAGTACAACATTGGGCGTGTGCGTGCGCCGGAGGCCGCCCGAGAGAAGGAGATCAACATCCTTGAAGAGCCTCAAGTACAAGATGAGTTCCCGCCAGGAGAGATTTCGTAAAACAGCAAGGACACGATCGAGAAAACCGGGCAGCAGGCTAAAAAATGCCGACGCACTTTGTACCGTGCTTCACCCCCATCTTTTCGTTGTCGTCGTCCTCTTTCTTCACCGCCATCATCATCATCATCATCATCATCATCATCATCATTCATCATCACTACTATTCATTTACTTCTACTTCTTCCTTTCTCCTCTTCACGCCTACTCAAACTCAGGGTAGTCAACCGATCTCAGAGCAGCAGCGCCGTCGAAGCAATGCCTCGCTGACGAATCTCTCTGCCAGCCCCAGACCCCGGCGCCAGCGCCAGTATTAGTTCCGCGGTGGCCATCGCCCCCAAGCCGCCGGCCGCCGGCGCTGCCCGCCCGCTCTCCCCCTCGGTCCCGGTTGTCGTCGGTCAAGGGCGCGCCGAGGGGCGCGCCGCAACTGTGATTACTGAACGGGCGGGACGCTGATCCGGCTGGCGGCCCCGGCGGGGCCCCGCCCCAGCACGCCCACGCGCCCGCCCCGCCTGGGACCCAAAGGCTGGCGGCGGCGCCGCGGCCCCCGCCGCCGGGGGGCTCCCCCCGCCGCCGGCCGCCGCCGTCAACGCACAACGTGGTGGCCGCCTCGCGCAGGCCGCGCACGGCGCCGCCTTCTGCCGCACCTCCTTCGTGTTGTTTCGACCGCCCCCGCCGCAGCCGCCCCCGCCGGCGCCAAGGACGCCCAAGCCGTGGACACGCGCCGCCGCGTCTACGAGTGCCACCACGAGGGGTGCGGCAAGAATTACTTCAAGTCTTCCCACCTCAAGGCCCACATGAGGACCCACACAGGTGAGACTCCCTCTTCATTTCGCGCTCTTAGCGGCGTTGGGCAGAGTAGTAACAGGCCCGTTTTCCTGTCGTGGTGGAGGAGATTGTCGCACCTGCGATGATAAACACGAGGCTAACAATATCGTTCTCGCTGGAAGACTCGGGTCGCGGCCCTTGAGAGGCTTAACTTATTTTAGCTATCAGTCTCCAGTTGTATAGAGGCACAAACTCCACAATCATCTCGCAATCTAGATTTTTTTCATTACACCAATGCTTTTCCGGTAGAACACTTGTTAATTATTTATATCAGTTACCCCATCGTTAATTTGCATAATGCGATAGAAGAAGACAGTGTATACCGCTTTCGTAGGCACTGTCAGTTCTTACGCAACGCACGCACTAAGAGAAAATGATTCGTATTAATGTTGGCAGCACTGGCACACTCGTCTTAGCTTTATATATGTTTGATAACGAGCGAGATATTCCAGAAGAATCAAAAAGTAAATATTTAAATGTCAAATAAGAGCGTAGGCTTCCGCGGCCGGAATCAGTAGCTATCTGCCTGTCCGGGAGACGCCGCGTCGTAGGCGCAGGTGCCAAAGTTTCAGCCTCCATTTTGCGACCCTCCTCGCATTTAGCCCTGAGGAAGGTCCCTGAATGGCGTCCGTAATGTCGGCACCTCTGCGTAGGTCGCGGCGTCTTCCGGGCAGCGAAGAAGCCAAATAAACATGGCAACCTGCCTCGAGACAGGGTGTTCCGCAGGGGCTGGTTTTTGATCGGGCGCCTTCTTTCTGTGTTCCAGGCGAGAAGCCGTTCATCTGCCAGTGGGAACGTTGCGGTCGCCGCTTCTCCCGCTCGGACGAGCTCTCCCGCCACAAACGCACCCACACGGGCGAGAAGAAGTTCGGCTGCTCCGTGTGCGCGCGCCGCTTCATGCGCTCCGACCATTTGGCCAAGCACGTGAAGCGCCACGCACGCGAGGCCGCGTCGGCCGCCCACGCCCACGCTCACGCCCACGCCCACGGCGTGGCGGCGGGCGGGGCGGGCCAGGGCGCCCTGGGCGCGCGGGCTCACGCCCCCGCCCACGGCCCCCGCGCGGGCTCCCAGCCACTTCAGCTCAGCCTTGTGCTGCCGCCCAACCTCCTGCGCCCCATAGCGTCGTCAGCCATGTAACTGTGTCTGCCTCGTCGTTTCTTCTTTCCGTAGATTATTGTCATTAACCTTGTTTGCTGGCCTGGTTTATGTCGAGAGGCCTTCTTTTCGGGTTGTTGGAGTACGTGCTGTGTCGAGTCGGTCGACCGCCACGCCTCCTCAAGGGTTTTGGCTACACTTGTGTATTTTTTTTATCTCGTGCCCCTACACGGCACAAAACCATGTTCAAAGCTGCATCCTATGGAGGAGAAGCTAAATATATAGTACAAGAATAGACGATTTTAAGCCAGTGGTGCACCTAGCTGTATGGAAAGTTCTAGAGCACCAAAAATGTAGCTAGTTTTAAAACTCCCGGGCAGCATAAAGGAAATATTGTGATATTGTGAAGCACAAACCTGTTGTGCAATATAGTACATCACATTAATGATTAGCAGTGCAATGCACGAATGAACAAGAATATGAGGGCAAAGGCCGCTGTTAGTCCAAACCCCAAAGGAGTCATGGCTCTTTGATGACATTGATAAATATGTTTGTAATTAATGTTGAATTAATCACTAAATAGTGAATAAATATCGATGGCTTCACACCATGTACAAAATAACCCTCCTAGAGGTTAATAATTTGTTGTAATTATGGCTGTATTGTAGATTTTCTTTGGTAGTTGAATGCAATTAAAAACATATATATTATATTGTGTTTTAATGGAACATCAGTGGCTTGATGTAATATTATGTTTGCAACTGTTATGCATTCTTGAATTTTCTCATTGTGTAAAAAAAAAATACATTCCAAAGATATTTCTCAGAAAAATAAAATTGTGATTTATTGAATTATCTCCACAAAGGCCCACCAATGTGATCTTTTTTCTTATGGCAACAGTTTGCAGACATCTATGCAAATATGATATTGCACATGTTTTTTGTTGATTTTCAAAAGTAATTATCAAATGTTAATACTACATATTGCTATGGGGTTATATATAGCTTACGGAGGCTGCTGGGGTTATGTGTGTTTGTGTGTGTGTGCAAAGGGTGCTCTGTTGTAACCAAAGTGGAGGCCCCAGGATTGCTTGGGCTGGGTCCTCCTACCAGATTGAGCACTAAGCAATTTTCAGGCTTTTAAAAAGTGTTGACCTGTGATGATTACAAAGAGAGATGGTATATTTATTTTTTATTTTTTTCTAAAATGATGCATTAGTTCCCATGACTAGTTTCATAAGAGGAAAGGAATGAGCGCAAGTGCAAAATGTTTTATTTCTTAGAATTTTTGAAACCTGAAGGTTGTAATTACTCATATACTGTCCATGTGCATCACAATCATTTTTAATTGTATATTCTATTATAATAAAAAACATATGTTACAAATTAATGTTATATTTTACCTAATCCTATTCTTCCTAGTATTTCCCTTCACTTTAAAATAAAAAAATTAAAATAAAAACAGTTGGAAAGGTTTTAAACAGTTCATTATCTTTGAACAATAAGAATTTCGTAATTACTTCATAATGTTTAAAATATACTTCCCAGATTTATTATTTCCATGTAAAATTCTTGAATACTCTGATCCTACAGTGGCTAATTCACAAAACAAAATTAAATTCCCCGCTGCAATTGTGAAGTTACAAATGTATTTGAGTTTCACAAGTTCATAAAAAATGAAATATAACACAAAAACAGTTGCTTCTTTAGCTCATCTTCGAGTGTAGTAAGTCACACGAAAAAGGATCGATAGAAATACTTTTTTAATTTTTAATATTCATTTCAAAATTAGCTTAAATTATTGTCCATCTGAAAAATCAAGTAACGACTCATGTTATGCCGAAAAGGAGTATTGTCATTCACAGGATTATACCACTTCACTATAAACAAAATTATAATGTGGTGTGAGTGAATTAGACATTAGAATTGGCAATTCATCGTCACGTGGTAACGTCAGTGCCGAACCTAATCGCAATTAGGAATCAGTTGCATCGTCATCTGCATAGTATTGTCTCCTCAAATTATAGAAGAAGTAAATCGACTAGCTAAATGCCGCAGTATTTCAGCTGAGCGACATTACTAGTGTAAAGAGAGAAAGAGAAAAGGAGATAGATTAATTGTGACAAAATGAGCAGCATGATTGAGGGTAAGCTGTTGGTTTCGTTGTATACTTGTGGATCGTATTAGTTTGTTGTACACTCTTAATAGAGCGCGTTGTACGCGGCAACACCCTTCACACCCAACTGCAATCACATTCTTACTTCATGCATACCCAAGGCGCCTTAAAACTCCAGAATGATTCTTCTACATTCTGGAATATTCTAAAAGGATCCATACCAGCCGATTCGTCTTGTTGAACGGAATCCAACAAGATAATGATCACTTCTGAACGCACTAAAAACCTCGAGAGGTTTTTCGAGAATTCTTTTAGAATGTAATAATAGGATCACAGCAATGGCCAGGTTCCCCATCAAGAAACCAAGATGAAGGACCGGGGAGGTCTAAGCATTAGCAACATACGAACGGGCACAAGTGCACGCTGCACGCTGCATTTATTCTGACTCATATAGGGGTGCAAGAAGGCATCTAAGCAATGAAACGTCACAATGTACGAGGAATTATTGTAAAAATTAATTATTAAAAATATTCAATTTTTTGTTCTAAACTTCATAAATTACATCAACACTTATAACAAACTATATTTTCGTCGTAATATTGACTGCACAATACCACCCGCTTTGATGACTACGAATTTGTTTCACTTGGGGCACTGACTTCACGAATTGCTACATGCCCAAAAAATAATCAAGTTTTAACTCTGTTTAATATGATTGGCACCACGAAATTCTAGTCTTCCTTAAACCCTCAAGTAATTCTTCATAAAGAGAAAAACTTTCAAACAGCATCGTGATTAATAATAATGTTACAGATAAATAGATGATGTAGACGTAGATGTGTTTTTAAACATGATATGTTCAAACCTTAGGTCATGCAGGCAACTATTGTGATTTAAAATAAGAAACCACATGAGTAGTTGCTAGTATTGTATGCTACGAATGATAGAAATGTAATAAATACGAAATCGAAGTCGTAGTATGACGTGCCACCACTACGTAGGAGTCCTCGAAGAGGTCGCAGTATTACGTGAACGAAACCTGCAAACCTCTCCGGCTTCAATAGGGAACTCGTTGCATCACACAATGAGTGGTTATGAATACTTGATTAATTCCTGCCCACACAACTGGCAGCTATTTGCCGGGGTTTGTCACCTTCACAATATGATCATTATTTTACGCTTTCGCTTCAACAGTCAGATATGTATTATGAAAATGCATGGGGGATAATGAGTATAAATCAATGTTTGTGAAAATGACGAGTTTTTACAAGGAATCTTCCAATGCACAGAAAACCGACATGTTCAAAGACAATAGTCTATCCCATTCTTACTTCTGATTTCGCACAATTATTGTTTCCAGGACTTGATGAGTATTCTACGTGCCCTTACTGAATTCTCGCAGCATAATCAACACAATTCTAGATTTCGTCTCAAATCTAATGCCTCTCAGAGAGGTAATTGCCTATCCAGCCAAGTAGCAAATTTAAGACTTTTTTTGAGACAATGCTGACTTAAAAATTGTAAAAGCACTCATTTCTTTAGCAATTCATACATAGAAATGCTAGGGCAACTGGAGTGATTCATTTACAATCTGTGACTGCACGCAGAATATAATTCACAATTTATTGATATTGTTACTTAGATTCTTCAGGGCTCAATAAGTGTAAAATAAGTCCATAATGCTCTATAAATTATGCCAATATTTCACCGAATAAAAAGAACCGTTGGAGTACACCAGATCCATGATACTGTAACAAGGTTCCTTGATACAGTATCATGAGTCTGGTATACTCCAACGGTTCTTTTTTTTTCGTCAACTACGTAAGTTTGTTTGACTGCTTGCAAAAATGGATTCTTAAAGTACTAGAACGCAAGAACCAACATAAAATTCAAGAATATGGATAAAAGTGAGATGTATTAAAATGCATTCAAAATATTGCATCGATTGCGATAAAAAGCCCTCTGACACGTGGGTAGCGTACGGTTGAAAGGGGGCTGCCTCCTCCGTGAGTTGGTGTATTTACATTTGCAAGGTGGCAGACGTGCAATCCGGCGGAGCAGGTGGTCGGGGCAGCGTGGACGGAGCAGGGGCGGGGCGAGGGCGGCGCTTTTGCAGATGACGGCGGTCGCTGCATGGGCGGCGGCGACCTCGAGGATTTCTGGGAACACGAAGCAGTTCCGCGGGAGCGGAAGCGGCGGGGCGAGCGTGGGGGAGCGACAGGGGATGGACAGGGAGTCAGGGCATTCAAAATATGT
>BOPP01000277.1:890845-912399 GCA_017312745.1 Gryllus bimaculatus
TGCAATGGAGGGGAAGTGAGGGTGCGTGCGGCGCGCGATCCCAGCCTGGCACTCTGCTTACGCGCGCCGCACCGCCGCGTGCTGCGCCGAGATCTCCGCGCGGCATGAACGGGCGGCCGCCGCCATAAACACCACCTATCGCCGCTGTAGCGAAATGCCTGATGTTAACTCCGGAGCAGCGGACGGGGCTGGCGCGGACGGCAGGGAGAGCCAGGAGTGGAGTGGGACGGGGCGGGGAAGGAGGGAGAGGACATGCTCTGGGGCGGGGACGGGGCGACGGGGGCGACGGGCGACGGGCGGTACGGGGCGGGACGGGCGGGACGGGGCGGGACCGAGGCGGACGAGGCGGGACGAGCGGGACGGGCGGGACGGGCGGACGGGGCGGACGGGGGGACGGGGCGGGACGGGCGGACGGGGCGGGACGAGGGCGGACGGGGCGGGACGGGGCGGGACGGGGCGTGACGGCGGCGCGGACGGGGCGGACGGGGCGGGACGGGCTGGGACGGGGGCGGACGGGCGGGACGGGGCGGACGGGGCGGGACGGGCGGGACGGGGCCGGACGGGGCGGGACGGGGCGGGACGGCGGCGCGGACGCGGCGGCGACGGGCGGGACGGGCGCGGACGGGGCGGGACGGGGCGGGAAGCGGGACGGGGCGGGACGGCCCGCGGACGGGGCGGGACGGCGGACGGGGCGCGGACCGGCGGGGACGGGCGGGACGGGGCGGGACGGGGGGACGGGCGGACGGCGGGAGCGGACGGAGCGCGGGACCGGGCGCAGCAGAAAAGAGGGCGCCGGCGGGTCGGGGTTCGGGTCAGGTCAGGTCGGGGTTCGGGTTTCGGGGGCGGGTCGGGGCGAGGCCGGCGGAGCAGGCGGGCAGGCGGAGGCGCGGCCGGGACCGGAGGGCAAAAAATCTCCTCTCCTGGTGCTACTCCAATGGCACTAGCGAGGAGGTCCTAGGGCTCCACTCTCAAATGTGGCAGGATTTTCTACCATAGCTTGGTCGAAGTCAGGCGCTGTCTACAGAATTCTACCGGCCTGTTGCTCTCATCGGTAGTTTTCCGTGGTTACTCCAATCAACACCAGGCGAATGTCTGTGCAGTACCCTAACAAACGGACCGCGCGCGATCTTTCCTTTCCATGTCTTACGCGCGATATTATTATACTCCTACTTACATATTTACTTACTTACTTACACACATCCGCACACACTTACACGCACTATTCATGCCGGGGGACCGGTCGGAAGCTTAGAGCTTGTCCCGCCTGGGACGATGCCCGACTGGTGGGAGATACATGGGGAAAACACCGCTAGCCGACAGTAGGTCGGCGCCAGATCTCACCATGCAGGGGAGGAAGGTTCCCGGGTTCGAATCCTGGTCAGAGCATAATAAAAATGAACGCTTCCTTGTAAATGTGCCAGAATCTATTGCTGGGTAAATGAGAAAGCCACCCTACGGTTACGAATACCAGAATGAACGGTGAAGGCATGCCTTCGTGCTAACCACACGAACCTCTTATTCCCTCGCTGAGAGGCTGGGTCACCGCGCGCTGGTTGGCCAAGGCCCTTAGCGGGCTATCGAGCCTAAGGATGGGATCCATTTCACAGATGCAGAAACTGCACCCACCGGCTGCGCGTTGTGCCCAGCTGTTTCGGGCGTGACGAGTGGGGCCGAAATTGCGAATGAACTCAAGACAACGCGCAGCAATCGGAGACTCCAAAGGACGAAACCATGTCCTTCTTCTCGCTGCTTAAATTTATTCGGTAACTTCAACTATTATGAAAAATCATTATTCGCCCTGGGGGTGGGGACTGTTACCAAGAACCCAGCTGATTGTCAGTCGAGCTATGAAAAAATTATTACAATACACATCTTAAGAAATACTTTTTTAAAAATTTATTTCTTACCCGTTCGGCCCTTTGGGAGTATTAATCCAATACGTACATTACATGGGGAACTTAACAGTTAAGAGAATACGTGGTTAAGGTGATTTCATTCATCCTCTCTTTACTCCAATTTGACAAGAATGCATCTGCGCCCACAGGTTTTTGTTCCACCCTTCATATAACATTATTTATGTAGGGTTCTTTCGTACACTTCGCAGAGATGGGCAGTCATATAAGAAAACCGCATATTGCCATCTTCCAGCTTTGACACTTTTGTTTACGAAAATCTCAGAATCCGTATCCTACTGTTTAGCTAGCGTCATCGTGGTATCGATACTAAATATGCAATATTGCTATCGAAGGAATTAAACGGTTATTGGCATACGAGTACCATAAGTCGATTCTTCAAATCCTTCATTGTTACTTCAAGTGTGTTCTTCATTCGGTACCTGGCACTTCATCAGGAAGCTACTATATAATATTGTCGTAGAGAAAAAATACTGCATTGTCCGTAGGTAAGTAAGTACAATATATAAGATTAGCATGTAAAGTGGTAATGTATATACTAGAGTCAGAGTAAACAAGTGAATCATTGAATTATTTATATTTTACAGTAATTCCTTTTAATAGTGATATTTTTTATTGTTATATGGCTTTGGCACCCTTTCTTTAAGTCGAGTAAGTGCCTTTTTGCATGCATTATTTTAGTGAAAATAAATGCCTTTAGTCTGCCTATTTTAAAGGATAATAAATTCCTGAACTTACGGCTCTACTATAACATATATTAATATACTATCGTTGGAATCCGTTCTGCTGTGTAGAGTGGCATTGGGCTTATAGAGGTTTAAAATAAAAGATGCTATTAAAATATTTCGCTGCTAATTCATTCGACCAACATTTCAGAAGGATAACGAAATTTGTTTCTGTACCCTTTCGAACATTCCCGTCAAAACAATGAAACACGTGCTCCACTTTGGTACGCATACAAAATTTAGATATTCAAAGTCTCTCAGTTTCTGTTCCGCATGTTTCAGACCATTTTTTCATGACAACTAGATAAATGAACTCTATTTTTCCCTCTAATTTAGCCGTGTCTGTCAGTGAGCAGAATGCACAAAATCCACGACTAGAACGATGGAAATTCTATACCTAATAACTACTGAAAATTTCCATAATTTCATCGACCACATTGTATTGAAATAAAGTTTATAAAAACATTTACATTAGGTTGGGAATGATGTTTCAGTTCTCTGTGATATCCTTTCCCTTGAAATTACATCATCATTTTTAAGTCGAATTATTATCACAGATCTGAAAAAAAATAATTAAACATTTTTCATCCAATATTTTGGTTAAAGTTCGTTCATTGTAGGGGCTATCCCCATTACAACTAACGCCCATTCGAAGATATGTCAGAACTGAAGGCGGTGAGAAAATATTAACGATTTCACTTTCTTTGAGATGCCACTATACGTGCAAACGTCATTCCTATTGTCAACTCAATAAGACCCATCCATAACATTGAGGTTCGTGACGGGAAGAACATTTTATATAAATCAACAGTATGTTCTTTGTTCATAAATTGGGGCTGTAATAATAATGTAACAGACAGACGCAAGTCAAGGGAATGAAGCGATTGAACTGTGGGAGTACTCTTTTCCCCCTTCTTTTTCCCGAATCAATCTTCGAATACCACAGGCAAAAAGTAATTTTTGTAAAATAATGAGTGCATTTACATTATCTTTTAACTTACTATTGTAAATGATTCTAGAAAAATATGTACCTACTAAAAGCCTTATAGTCACGATACGAAGGCATCTATGATAATAAATTTCAGTGATATTGTAACAGGCAAAACAATTTTTAAATTTATGGCAATACCGACTTCTTTTGATGTGACGTGGCTATCATGAAAAGGAATAGAGCTTACTAGGAATAGAGATACAGAACGAACTAATGAGAACATTTGGGCAGAACCGAATTGGAGTGAAAAAATATATAACATCGGCTAAAAAAACAGAATATTGAAGCATCAGTCAAATGAGCTTTTACAAATAAAATAAAATATTTTTTCGCAATTTATAAACAAATAAATAAATAAATAAATAAATAAATTAAATAATAAATAATAAAAAATAAATAAATAATAAATAAATAAATAAATAAATAAATAAATAAATAAATAAATAAATAAATAAATAAATAAATAAATAAAATAAATAATAAAAATAAATAAATAAGTAAATATTGATTAGTTAAGAGAACGGGTATCGGGAAAACGGGTTAAGACAACGCGACTATTAGCTCGAACTCCCGCGCCAGAACGCGCGCCAGAGCCGGCTATCACAAGAGCCCGGCCGTGCAAGTGCAGGCCGTTGCGGCTTCGCAAATGGTGTCGTAACACGTCGATCTATTTACTCGCACCCGATCGGCGCGGTGCGTCGCCGGAGCAGCTGTGGCGTAACGCCGGACCTATTTGGAGCGTTCGTTATCACTCGTGGAGAGCGCTGCGCGGTGCGGCGCCGCGCCACGCCACGCCACGCCGCGCCGCGCCGCAGCGACCTCTGGCCCTGACGCGCAGGCGCTCGCCGCGGCGTTGGCGTTGCCATGCAGGGCACAGCCGGCACGCGCGACAGGCCCAGGCGGCGCGGCGGCGAAGGCGGCGGCGGCGGCAGCTCGGCGCCACGCGACAAACAGCCGACACAAACGGACAAAAGGAATCAGTGTCTCACCCATTCGTAGAGGCATGATTTTTTTTTCGCGTGAAAAAAAATCGCTTTTTATCGCGAAAAAGGATAATCAATTTCGCTGTAATTTATTTTTTCGAAAGTAGGTGAAGAGAAAAGTCGAGTATTTCAATTGTATTTCCATTTTTAGCTTAAAGGACAGCAGATATATGAAGTACAAATAAATTACAAGCGTTTGTAATTTTTTTGTTTTGATATATAATTACACTATCATAAATGGATAATTACTCTCATGTCATATTTACTTTACGAATGATAACATAGCAACAGGTCAAAATAATGTAATACTCATCGGTCGGTATCGGTCTCATACCTGTAACATATTTTCGAAGCCATTCACGAACGTACGTGGCAAATTCTTTAGATCTCCTGAAAACAGTGACAGTCGTCGGTCGACCCATCTTCACAACTAACGATTGGGTACGCGATGCCTCGTAGATTCGGCCGAGGCCTCGCCCACGGAGCCCTTGCGGCACATTCCAAACACAACCCAAGAGGGCAAGATCAACTTTCAGTAGGGTAATACAGTATGACATCACTAAAAATACCACGAATTGCCAAATAAAAGAATTGCAGTCGAAGTTGGCGTCGTATTCACCCACGCAACTTTCCCTGGGGTACATTTTTCCACACGCGACGAGTTACGTTCATAAGCGAGACGTGATATCTACTGGGTAAATAAATTTCTCACTTATAGTAAAAAAAATCGATTTGGCTTTCAAAGCACTTCGTCGCGAAAATTTGCAAAAAAAAAATTAGAGTGAATTCTGAGTACCAACAACGCAAATCGTCCAGAAAACGTTCATTTAATATTTTTTTTGCGTTTAACGTTAGCACGAAAAACTCATGCTTCTACCCATCCACCATCTTCAAGTACGGCACCTCATTCCAATATTTTTCCTCTCACCGGAAGGTCCTAGGTGCGAGTCCCGGAAGTGGCAGGTGATTCGGGGAGCGAGATAGCGAGGCCAAATTAGTCGCTGTCTGGAGGATAATTCCAGCGGCCGTTCTGCTCTGTTCGGTAGTTTTCAGTGGTTTCCCCGATCAACACCAGACGAATACCCTAACAAACGAGTCACGGACCGCGTGCGATCTCTACTTACTCCTCCTTGTCCTATCCTCACCCTTTACATACACACCCTTACACTTCCATGCACTACTCTACCACACATGCCGGGAGACCGGTCGGGAGCTTACAGCTTGTCCCGGCTGGGGCGATGCTCTGCTGGTGAGAGATACCTGGTTGAGGAAAACCCCGGTAGCAGACGTGCCAGCTCTCGCCATCCAATGGAGGAAGATCACCGCCAACTTCCGAGACAATTATGCATCTCACTTATAGGAGTAATAACCTTAGCAGTTGCCCCTCTCCCGAATCACCAATCAATCGGCCCGCTACTTACAGCCGACTTGAAGGTGTATATTTCAGTGTATATTTATACATTCATACTCCTACATTATCTTACTAAGATTGGTAATATTTTATTGCTGCCTTACATTTCATGTTAACCAAAGTTACCAAAGACCACTTTGTGTGGTCTTGCCATTTCGATTCAAGAACTTTTAGCCCATAAAACAAGTGCGTATTTGCTTCATATTTACATAATAGTTCTTTATCGTATCTTTTCCATTGAACTCTTGTGGATGTAATCACTGAATTCCGAAATATTGTCTTTTCGACAAATGTTTTGCTTTGTTACAGAGTTCATCGATTTTCCTCCAATTTATTAAATCTAGCTTAAGTTCTTACTAGATGTTGATTGACGGCATTTCATTAACTTCATATTTATTCACAGAAACTTTTTGGATCCAAAGGACTTAGGAAAGAGTAAAATATTGATCGTTAAAGGAATGAAAGTAAACTTTATTGTTTTCAAATAATTGTATGTATTTTAAAAAATTGACGCGATGCATCAGTTCTTGAAGTATACAACATAATTAAATTCTTGGAGAAATGAAGATACGATGGAAATAATCCATTTCAACGGGCGAGAATTGCGGGACAGAAGGTTTTATCAGTTGTCAACAAAGTCATAATCTATTAAAGAAATCGATACGGATTTAATTTAGTTATTTTGGGTTATCACAATTCCATGTTTAATATTGTTCTGCAGCGATATCAAACGATAATATTATTCAAGAAATTTTAGAGGTTGTATTCTCACATGTATAATAATGGAACACGTTGGACATTAAAACGTTGGAGACTAACCATTAAACAATGAAAAGGCAAACGCATTTGGCATTACTCTGCTTGCTGTGTTCAAGTAACTACGCTGAGATAGATAATAAGTATCCACATACAATTTATTACAATTGCCAATGGTTTCGCTTCCACAAATATCTCTAAGACGAACACGGACGATAAAGAAGCAGCTTAGCCAACAGGCTCATCCGTCATGACTTCATGTTGCCCCGCTAGAGTTGATAGTTGGGCCAGCACTCTTGTTCTGTGCAAGGTGTGACGCCATGGATACTCACAGCGAACACAGACACGAACTTTCATATAACAAATATTTATTTACCAGGATAATACAACAAATATTTACACTTTACACCCTAGCTCTGGTAGACCTGCTATCCCCTGATCACGGGAGCGATTCCAACCCGATTGATGATCGGTTTCAATTGTGGCACTCGCCACTCCTACTTCTGAAGCGCGCACAAAGCCAAGCTTCCGTGACCGAATGTCACACTGGGACACCAAGTGCGAACCGGCGTAAAAACTGATGATTTGCCTCGATCGCAGGACCGATTTTACCCGATTGTGAATCGGTCGGGAGTCGTGGTACTCAACCATTCATCTGGGAGCACGCACATAGCATCGCTCCCACGTGACTGCAGTCACCCCAGGACACAAAGTCCTCCACAGGCTCGTCAACATGTGACGTGCGAGCCCTGCTCGCCGCTGCACCGTCGTGGCACCACGTTTTGTGCAACTACACGAAGTTCTCCCAATGTCTCCAGAACCCCCAGAACCCCCCCCCCCCCTGGCTCTGTGCACTCCGTTATATACTCGAGGCTCACGTGACCTACTACGTCACGCCGCCCTCACAGCGCCCTTTGGTGGTCATGAGGTATGGGTCACCGTTCCTTAAGACCGGAGGACCCCAAAGCCTCGTGTCACCCTTTGCCGCGTTCTGGCTTTTAGTAAAACCATTCTCTCCCTCCTGTGGCGAGGCGGTTTCCTGTTAATAATCCCTTACCACACGTCCCCAAACAGCTGCTACAAGGTTCGCTGGTTAGTACGTTACAAAGGGAAGTTCTGTGGAGGACAAGTGGACAAGACCCATCGAAACACATTTGCCTGGCAAACGCCCCATTCTAATCCCATTACATAACACTTACTCTTTCTTCATTGCTTATTCCAGAACTCACACTACAACGAAAGAAGCTGTATCAGAGAGTTCAACGGAAACCTAGAGAGAGGGACTGCCATTTCCGTTTTGTACGGAGGTGTATCACAGGGCCTGGCTGAGTTCTGACCGTCAGTAGCTGACGATGTGTACACGTGCAGATTTTTTTATATATGAATCAATAGCAATGGGGTATTTTTCCATCTCGAATAAAGCTCTTGCTCTTAATCTATGTTCCTGCCATTTACCACGTCAGTTGAGTCAAGCGAAAGACAAAGACATCGCACTCTTGGATGGACACAGGCTTCAGTGAAGAGATAACGTTGCACTATATCAGAAAGATAAGAATTCTCGCTTGTACTAAATCACTTTAGATCAAAAAATTGTGGACGCCCAATAGTAATAATTTGAAAATGTTCAGTCTAAATCTTTCTTGACTAGAAATATTAATCTCGAAGCTAACTTTTTACTCAATGTCCTTTTCTATTCAATTGCAGAATATTTTAATCACGATAACTATTTTATCAAAGGGAGTCAAATGTATAGTGATTTACTCATTGCTTCACCCATCGTTATTAGTAGATCCCGGAAGTTCAGGTATTCATTTTACCTAAAATAGGCAAAAAGCCATTTAGTTTTACTAAAATAGGCATTCAAAAACGCCATTAATTCCAGCCAGAAAAGGAGTTCAAAAAGGCAGTTTATTATTATTACTATTATTATTATTAATTATTGCTCTAATTGCAGTCCATATAGATCCTATTAAAGGCCAAGGCCTCTCTTTTCACGTGGGGTAAAAATCTCGGTCGGTTCCCCTGGTTGTCAATTTTTTTTCTAGTTCCGGCATGAACCAACAAAAGCGTGTAAAAAATAAACTCACATGTAAAAGGAAATGTAAAAAATAATAATTACAATTAACAAAATTCTAAATTTACACTTAACGTGTAATTCACTTAACGTGTAAGTAAAAAAAGTTAATAATTCTTTCAATAACGTTTATAATAATATTTTTCATTCATTAAATATATTTTACTTCTACTAAATGCCTCAGAACAATACTTAGATAATTACAGTTGTCAGGTTTCGCTTTACTTATTTGATAAGAGATTTTAAGAATGGGTAAATTACCATGGTTGGTCTGCGTATACTACAAGCAATTTTTTTTCGTAAAACACATTTTTGGTAACATTTAAATCGCAACTGCGCTATGTTTGGTTCTTGGTCAAAAGCATTCCTGCCAATTCCGGGAAAGATGACAACAACGAACGGTAATAATTCTTTTGTTTCGTCATTGTGAACACCTTTACTTTCAATAATTTGTTCAAAGAAATGTCATCCCAAACGGGACTTGAACCTGGGTCTCCTGGTTTAAGGCCAGTTGCTCTAACCAATAAGCTACTACAATAAACTACAAAAAGAAGATAAGGTATAAGATTGCTCTCTTTAGTAAGTCAAGTTCTAAAATATTATAGGTTTCTGTTACCGCATCTTTGGAATGTGAACTTCTGGGAGAAAATATTCAGGGGCAATTGAAGTCACATCATAGCAAGCTTTGAAGAGGTGCTTCCACGAATGCGCTCAGTGGAGCCTCTGATAAGGTATGAGATAAGAGCTGTCTCACATGCACGAGTCAAGGACCCCAGGAAGCTTTTTCTCAAAAAAGAAAAAAAAGAAAATGGCACTATCACCGTTCAACAAGACTGCATGGCAACAGACGCTGCTTCAACAGACTTCATGGATGAATAACTTCGTTACTCTTCGTGCCGCGCACGCACTTCTGCAGGGCGTGGTTCGACTATCAAAGATAAATGTTCGTGTATGAAGACAGGATTGTTCGCTTGTCAATCACTTATAACGATGATTGTGGACCACCTAGATAACTTTTCTTCGCACAATTTCCACCCTTCAATGGATGTGAACTATTCTCGTAGTTAGATGAGCTTGCAAGTAGCGTTGTGGGTGTGAATAATTAAATTGTTGAGGCGCCAATTCACTGACAAATCTGAAGTAAATTACGTATGAATAAATACACTAATTAAAAATCATTTATATTGTATTGGNNNGTGAATGTTACTCAAGATAGCCATGCTAGAAATTCGCCTCAAGATAGAAGAGTCAAACTTATGAGCATATCGTGTAGAGTATATCGTCAGTTATACCGAACGACATTATACGAAGACATTTAGTTATTTTATATTATAAATCATGTGGGGATAAATTATCGCGAAAACTATTTGTTGGTCATAGCAGACGCATCCAAAATATTAAACGGATGTAGTAGAGGAATCTACAGATCAACTCTTAGAATTCGGTAATTGGAATTAAAAACAGTCGAAATACGCCTTCCCTTTAGAAAATAATATTTTTTTCATTCCCATTCCATTTTTAACCGAAAATATTATACATTAGTTTGTTCGTGCAAAAAAAGGAATCGAATTTGAAGAATAAATTATGCGTCTGCTTCCATTTGATTGATAACCGCTATGTGCTTCAAATAATACATTTCGATTACATGAACATTTTGCAAAGCAGTTGTAGGAAGGTGTTTACAAATATTTTTTTTTAAATTTCCAATATACACAATTTCCAAGCGTGTGTGATTAGCACATTTTATTTTCTATTTCAGCTTTGTTTTGATTGTTAAAAAAACTCATGATCATTTATTTTTGTTGAATCTTACCAATAAGAAAGTGCAGTGAAAATCATGCTTATAAGGAAGATCGCTTGAAGGTCCCAACACCAATTCCAGCTTCATGTAAGTTATCAGTGGAATCCAGAGTAACATTTCTTCAGATTCCTCTAAAGATATCTTAGAGAACACAGGTTTCCGAACAATGTCAGAATATCTTGACATCAAACAATGTGCGATAAGAGATAACGTGACCAAACACAGAGATGGCCCTGGGTGCGACTGATGACGAAAACCCATTGCCCGCGGTGACCACGGCTTCCGTGCTGGAATTGAATCTGAAAGCTTTAATCTCTCTTTTTACATGAGTTTTACGGCATTGGGTGGCTAAGGGCATCAATTGACGTCACTGCACTGCCTCTGACCGGAATGTCCAAGGGTTCGAATCACAACGACGGCAGGATTTTCGACATTAGCTAGGTCGAATTCAGCAACGGTCGGGAGAAGGATTCTAGCGGCCGGACGCTGTGATCGGTGGTATATCGTGGTTTCTTCGGCAACCCTAGACGAATGCCGGAGCTCTACCTTCACACTATCCACCAACACAATTTACTCATAAAAGACGTGAACGAATTTCTGAAAATGTCTCAGGGCTACACGTAAAATACCTCCACACCCCCAATCCAATTATCAGTTTCAAATTCAAGGGGCCAC
Organism: Gryllus bimaculatus; assembly: GCA_017312745.1. Classification (NCBI taxonomy): domain Eukaryota; kingdom Metazoa; phylum Arthropoda; class Insecta; order Orthoptera; family Gryllidae; genus Gryllus; species Gryllus bimaculatus. The sequence continues at coordinate 902,175 of BOPP01000277.1, forward strand.
GACATTTGCCAGATCGAATGGGAAATATCGATTTTAGAGAAAAAACGGATTTAGAACAGTTTAGTCGCTAGCATTGTTTGCGGACAGACCGGTAACGGACAGCGGGACAAGGACCGGACAGGGACAGGGAGGACAGGGAGCAGACCAGGGACGCAGGGACGGGAGGGACGCAGGGCGGCAGGGTCACAGGGCAGGGACAGGCGGGACAGACAGGGACAGACCAGGGACAGACAGGGACAGACAGGGACAGACAGGGACGAGACAGGGAACAGACGGGACAGACAGGGCAGACGCAGACGGAACAGGCAACAGGGACAGCAGGGACAGGCCAGGGACAGCACAGGGAAGCAGGGACAGCAGGGACAGGCCAGGGACAGCACAGGGACAGCACAGGGCACCAGACAGCGGACAACCAGCAGGGACAGCAGGGACAGCAGGGGACAGCCAGGGACAGGCAGGGAAGGACAGGGACAGACAGGGACAGACAGAGGACAGACAGACAGACAGACAGGGCGACAGGACAGACAGGCGACAGACAGAAGACAGGAGCAGGGGACAGACAGGGACAGACAGGGACAGACAGGAACAGACAGGGGACAGGCGGCAGGCGGCATCAGTTGAAACCCTGAGCCACCTTTCTTGGAAAATATCACCATTCGATAAATAAATACTACTGTTACGAATCTCCTGAACCTAATGACCCCACAACAGCGTATGCACACTTGAAATGCCCGCGACAACTAAATCAGTTGCATCTATATTGCCACTTACGTGCCATACGTCGATGTCCGTTGGCCTCTCTTAAGGTAATTTAAATATGAATACGAAGTTCAAACACAAAGCAAAATTATTGTTCGGGAAATCATACAACCAAAATTCATCGGCAAATGTTACCTTCTCCGCTTCCGCGTATGTACTTTAGAACCATCGATCAACTTACTGAATTACTTTCCCCAAGGTTTCGCCAAACGTTCAATATTCCGAAGTTGCTACTCATTGGGTTTTAAAGCAGAATTTCAAATTAATATTTAACAGTCCGTTCTCTCATGAACTCAATCCAGTCATCCTCAACAAACTTGAGTCCTTAGTACCGACACTCCATTCTTGAATTGTTTTTTCCACGAGTTCATACAACTATTAACTACAAAATTTATATTTACATATCGTAACAACTATTTATATGAATATGTTAAACACGAAATGTTTCAAACTAGAGGTGCTACAACAGCATGTAATAGCTTTATTTGTAACGGTTAGAACCATTTAGATAACTTTATTGAAAATTGAGCCTGCGAAATTTGAGTAAATTAATTTTTGATAAAAAATAAAGAAAAAATCTGTTTTTGACAAATTGCTGAAACTTTTTACAGGTGGACGGAAAGAAGCTTTGCCACAAATCAGTCTGTTGGTATCAAAGACTAAAAAACTAAATTATAACTTCCCAACCTATTAGAAGTTATTTACTACTTTACTATTTATTACAAAAAATAAGTTATTTACAACATATAGGAACAAAGATTATCCTCTTTTTCGGTATCAGGAACCAACAAGGACAGAGACCTCCAGTTACCTATAGGGTTCTACAAGGACCTTTCCTTGCAGAGTCTTTTTCTACCGAAAAATCGCCGTTTCTTGCCACAGCATTACGTAATTTTCTCTATATTACGTAAGTAGTATGAGAGAAAGTAATAGAAGACGCAGTTATCTATGCTACAGATATAGATAATCCGTTCTTCCACGTTAAGAAGTCAGAAAGTTGCACCCCTAGATTGTGTAAAAGAAGAAGACGTCATCCTGTAAGAGGCAATTTTCTGCTAAAGCCCTAGAGAATGAGGAATAACTGTAATAAAAATGAGATAATTTTTTCCCCGACCCAGGTGGCATGCGAATATCTACGATGTTGCATTTTACAACAGCAATTTGTACGTCGAGCAGATAAGAGGTTGACTATCACGAGAGTCGATATGATAGCGCCGAATAGCACAGAGGCAGAGAATTAACGAGAAGGGTACGAAAAGAAGAGCCGTACCTGCAATTACTAGATGCAAGCTATTTCGTAGCAACTAATCGCGTGTTGCCAACCATTGCGTTGTAAAGAAATGTTTAAATAACAATTGGGCGTCAGAATACAGTTTTTCGTTAATCGTCACTTACAATGTCAAAATAACATTTCTTGCCCGCAAAATAATCCATTTTCTGAATTAAAACATATTATGAAGAAACCATAGAATAATTCACATCATATTATAAAGTTATAAGTAGGAGCGAATTTCGATGACTTAAAACAGCGCCAAAAATATCAATAAAATGCTAACAAAGTGTTTTAAAAGCCCCCAAATCAAAGAAAATTTCGTGAAAACCAGTTCAGACAACCAAACCCAACCGGCAACAACTACAGCTGTAGGATATGTTACTGATGTAAACGAGACTTCTTCGTTTTGTTTAAGTGAACCAAGTTTGCAAACTTTTTGTTGGGCTGACCATAAATATTTCCAGTTACTTCTTCCGAAATCGGCCGAACTGACAATAGCGTTGGTCCGCGGTCACAGGCCCCTTACTTTACATACAACGGCAGACATACACTTTTTGAGCGAAGAAATCGAATAGGCTACTTAGTAATTCTGTGGGGATTATTTGCTGCATCTCGTAAATATTATTTGTAGCATGTACCATTAGAATGATTTTATAATTGTTGAATTAAGCAAAAAACGCTTTATAAATGACCGGAAGATGTAAAAAAAAAGACTTATTAGTAGAAATCGAAAAAAAATTCATAAAAATGCTATACAAAATGAGTCATTTGTTCTTGCCATAACATAAAATTAATGTTTATACTAAAAAGCATTGTTCTAAAGTGAAAAAATGACATTTTAATAAAATCCTCATCCTAGTTATAAGCAATATCAGGTAGTAACACTTACGATGCCATTTATACTTGACAAGCAGTGATCAAAGGGTGTCTAGAGTACCAACTTTCCAATTTTAATTTTAAATCGTTACACTAAAACCTTCAAAACGACCACCGTCATTAACCGTACACCTCTATTAACAGTTGTGTTCATACTCGGCACTCTCGTACGGCAAGACGTCTAAGTTCGCTGTAGTTTCATGAGAGGGTGTATTTTGATCACCCTCAACGGGCACACCGCTCTTACAGCTCCTTCTCCATCTCTCATATCACTAATGTTTTTTTTTTGTGTACCAGCTTTATAAACGTAATTGTGTAATTTTAACTAATGAATTGATTTTGATTGTGTAATATTGACTTGTGAAATTTAGAAAATCAGTGACTAATAATGTATAATTGTACAACTCAGACTGCCAACTACCACCTTCTGAATTTTTAATCTAGGTGGAGTGGGGAACTTCCCTGAACTGGAGGCCCTTGCACTACCAGGGACTATACTAATACAAATAATAATAATAATAATAATAATAATAATAATAATAATAATAATAATATACGCCCTTTTCTGTTGTAAGAAATCGTTCATCATGGGCATTTTACGGCACAAATGATGACGCATTATCGCTTCACGGCATACATTATTGCGTCATTACACTTTCAGACTTTCCCAGCGCGAGAATCGTGAGGATGTAGCGGTAAATGGAACAGTGGACCACCGTATTGTCGCACAGATGTCAAATACCCGAGACGTCACAAAAAAGGGTGTTTTGCGAAATTAAGTTTGATTCTCTTATACATTTATAATGATCTATAAAAATGGCGTATGTAACTCGTTTATAATGTTGCTTTATTGCGTTCGTACAGATTTGAAAACTCCTAATATCGCTCGTTTTTAAAACATGTACTCATGCAATAAAGCTTAACTTTACAAACTAGTTCCACAAACTACTATTTTAGACTGGCATCTGAATATGCCGCTTCGTAACGCTCCCAGAAACACCTCCTCAATTAAGCCTGACGAAGGTTAGTGAGTAGGGCAAGGTGAGATTGTAGGGAGTAGAATCAACTGAGATCAATATTGATAATCATCTTCATCAACAGACTTTTTTCGTTGAACAAATTGATTTTTCCGTATGACATGGGTAAATATCCTTGTCTAAGCGGTCTCGTATTCCCGGGGCCTGGCACATTTTATAGATTAACCTCTCTTAGGTGGTCAAAAGCCGTCCGTCCGTCCGTCCGTCCGTCCGTCCGTCCGTCCGTCCGTCCGTCCGTCCGTCCGTCCGTCCGTGGCCAACGCTAGCGCCTAAACCACTCATCAGATTTTCTTCAAAATTGATATTCCTCGATTGATCTGAATGAACTGAAGGCATTGGGAGTTTTAAAAGAATAGTTTGATTCGTTGAAGTTGTATTAATGCGTAGTGGTATTAATGCCCGGCACGTTAACTCTGAAGATTTGAGTTCGAGTCTCGGAGCGGAAAAAATAGTTGCTGCTTGAAAACAGTTTCGCTTGTTTATGTAGTAGCAGGGCATTTAGAAATAATGTGATAAAGTATGTTCTTTGGTAGCACCTCTAGTTTAAATTTGTACTCTATTAGTTGTTGAACAAAATTATTAAATACTCACAATTTAATTCATTAACAAACTGATAATATGAATTGTGATAAGTCAAAATGAGTTAATTTATAGTGAGTATAGTATATTACTATGCCAAAATGGTTACATTTTCAGAAATTATACAATTAAGATTTCATTACGAATACCGAAAAGGAGTCTTCATATTTCCTCGATTCCGTATACCTTGATCGAAATTCGTAGAGCGTGTAATTAATTCTCTGTTGTCGTCAGTGTTGCCAGAAAGGCGGAGTTCCCGCTAGATTTGGGGGAGGGGCGTCAATCCAGTCAGCGGAGAAAAATAGTTTTAGCGGACAGTAGGAAAGTTAACCAATGATCTAGAAATATTTATTCATATTATAAAAAATAAGTTATTCTTACATAAATTTTAGAAAATGTACATATTTAAATACCTGTAATTTTGGACATCTATTTGAAGATGTCTTTATTCGTTCAGATTTCTTAGTGTTAAATGTAGATATTACGTAATTTTAAGAATCTAAGGTAGAACAACGGTATTATAGTAAATATTAATACCTAGAAAAATGGTGAATTTATGCCATTCGTAGACATCAACATTTAAAAATTAATGTATATTCCGTGGAAAAAATGAGCATGCAATAATTATTAATTTAACGATATTGAATTTTAGTTACATATGTGTCCAATTTTCAAGCATAAATTATTATGCTTGCTATTATATATAACGTTTCCCTAGATTATTTGAAAAAAATAGGCGGTAAGTTTTTGTTTGCCTACAGGCGAAAGAGTTGTTAATCCGCATCTGTTTACATCACCCCCACTGTAGGGAAGGAGACCAGTTGAGAATGTAGGAAATGAATTTTATTCTGTGTCGGCGGTGATGGTGTAAGTCGGCACTGATAACCATTCGAAGTAATGGTTGGCGTATCGGACTGTTATACCCAAGTTGGCGGGATTAAACCTGATCAAAGCCGTGGATTTTTAAGAGCGAAAAAATAACATCGTACGCCTTCCTTCGGAGGGGAAGTAAAGCCGGCTGTCCCATCTTAGTAGATTTACTGCATGTGAAAGATACTCAAGCCTAAATGAAGCCTCTGAGCTAAATTCAAATCGCCTGTTTCGTCGCCCAAGAAATACCTCCTTTCTTCGCTAGTGGCTGAAAGGAGGGTAGCGAAATAGTATGCGTGGTCAGATGGAAGAGCGGGCCTGGTGTCCCGAGCCTCGCCGCGTAAAATAAGGCAAATTCAATCCAATTCAAATTCAAGATAAGGGAAGAGGTGATTTCTTCATTCCACAGCCTTCGTCTTCATCTTCGTACACTTCAAGTGTACTTTTACGGAGGGAGTGGTACGGGCAGACAGTCTCCACGTGGTCGAATGTCTGATGGAATATTGTGGTATTCAACAGACCGCCTCGTTATTCTGAACATGCCACGCATCCATTACTTACACACAGTAATACAAAATACCTGTAACCCATCACTGCTGTGTTCTGATGCGCCAACACTATCGCCAGGCGTTAAATTTCGTAAAAATTCCTCGTAATTTACATGTGCTAACAAGAGCTAACTGCAAGTTTTAAATCTCATTTTCGTTTTCTCCAACATCAAATACATCATAAATGGCTATTGTGAAGCCATAAAGATTTTCACTGTTTGCCAGTATTAGCTAATGTTTGCCAGCAATAACCTTTGTCTCCTGACAAAAGTTGATCTGTTACTAGGAACCGCCAGCAGCACGAGGACTGCGGCTGCCTCCATCTCATCTGTACTTTGCTCCGAAAGCCACGTGAAAAGCGGAGGAGAGCTGTCGAACTTTGATTGATTTGTCGCACATTTCTTTTCTCTTCGCGACCTCGTGAGTAGAGGGACAGAGTGCACTCGGCAATAACCAATTCTTCAAGCACCTCAAGTGTTGTTAAAAATATCACCGACAATTTTCACCCTATTTGTAAGCATAATACATGTATTCGTTGCTTGGTGTATAAAGGAGGATTTACAGAATTCAAAATGGAAAGTGCATAAATGGAAATAGTCTTCTTTAAAGATCTCATTCTCTGAGTGATACGCAATATAAAATGAACTCATAATTTGAATAAATTGTATTAGACATAAACTCATCTCGTGCAAACATTTTACCAAGGAATGATTGCATAGTGCGATATACGATTATGGATTCTAAAATCAAATGAACGATTCTGTACAAACCGAATATTGCCTACGTGTATACAAACCGGTTCATTTCTTGTGATAAAAAGCACACCAGCAAGTTCTGTAAAATAATATGGTTTTAAGCATTCGGGCACGAACATTTCGTTATTATACAGCAGTTCCCTCATGACCAGACAATTATACGTAATGGGAGTCGAATCAGAAAACCTTCTGCAGAGTATCACAAGAGACCGATTTTAGATGGATCAGGGCATCAATTGATGTCACGTAATGCCTCTGACCGGGAGGTCCTACGGTTCGAATCCCGACGGTGGCAGGCTTTTCGACACTTGTTAGGTGTCGGAAACGTAGACAACGGCTAAGTCGACTTCAGCCGTTGTCTGGAGGAGAATTCTAGCGGCCGGCTTCTCTGATCGGTAGTTTTTCGTGGCCTCTCCGATCAACAACAGGCGAATGCCGGAACAGAACCATAGAAACGGGCGCGAACTTTCATTCCTCTTCCTTGTCCTCTCGTCACCCCTTTCTTACACACACATACACTTACATTGTCTACACTACCACACACGTCGGGAGACCGGTCGGGAACATACGATGTCGCGTCTGGGGCGGTGCATACTAGTGGGAGATACCTGGTTGGGGAATACCCCGCTAGTCAACAGTAGGTCGGCGCCGGATCTCACCATCCAGCGGGAGATCATCGCCAGCTCCCGAAAGAAAAGCATGCACTACACTATACATACGGAACTAATGACGCCATCAGTTGACGCCTTTGGAATGATAGGATGATCAATCGATACAAAAAAAATCACTCAAAATGTTATCTCCGACTATCCGCTTCCGAGACCGATAGGGTAAAGAAATTAAATGGAGCAATGTCAGACGAAACGTCATGTTCATTCTTTCCATCGGAACGATCTCATCCGTTTGTAGCAGTGACTATCTAAAAATCGAAAGTCGAAAAGTAAAATAACATTGAAATCAGAAGAAAAAAAAATTGTTGACTTTAAATCAGCTATGTACAAATTGCAAGGCCTGAAGAGCCACAACTAAAACCTTTAAAATGCTTGGCCATATATTCATTACTCGGGTGATCCACATCTAACTTCCCTGTATTGTTGTGCTCGAAACCTCTGAACTGGGGGGGGGTAGAACAAGGCGTGATATCGGGCTGTATCATGCATAACGTAGCGAAACGCGTTGGAATGATCTTCAATTTCTGAATTTACTCGAAAAAAAGTGCTTAAATCAAAAATTATTAAAGCGGGTGTTGAACTCTGCAGGATGCGTGCATTAGGCCCACTATATTCTTTCCCGACATGGAGGAAAGGGGCCTTTTGCCTTTTGACTAATAACCTTTCGCGGGCCAACGATAAATGGCATAGCGGGCAGCGTGAAGCTCTCAGGCCACCAGTTGGACATCCCTGCCTTAAATGAAAGGATGTATAAATGGCTAAATGAGTAGCGTACATATGAGAAAAGGTTTAGGAATTCAAGATATAATAAAAAAAACATTGCGCTATACAATTTAGCCATGCAGAGACTAATAATGAAAAATGAAACTCTACCCTAAAAGAAAAGAAGTAAAATCCTAAGGGAAGCCAAGTTGTCACATCCAGAAAGAGATGGCTGTTTTGGGTTTACCACATGCTGACGTCGGCGACGATGATAATAGGGAGTGCAAGCACAGCTTAGCGTACTGCAGTCGACTGCAATACAGAGCTTCTGCGCTTGCGCAAATTGCGCTGCACACTTTTCAGTATCTGCGGATGCGCAAAAGGGCGAGATTTCTGTACGCCACGCAGTTTGTGCTTCCTAACAGGAACTTCAGTGTAGCGACAGAAATATCTCGAACATGCGATACACCTTTTGAGCCTCTGCGCATACCCAGAAAGTCGAGATTGCTGCCGATTTCTGTACGCTTCACTGAGCGTTAAATCCCTAATGATGATGATGATGATGATGATGATGAATGAGTACATGCTACGTCAGCTCAGGGCAACAGGTGTTGCCATTGTAGTGACAATGGCCCTGTGTTCCTGCGGTTTGAGTCCCAGTCCCGGTTCGAGTCCCTGTGGCAGATTTTCGACACTAACGTCATAGCTAGGGCGAATTCAGCCGTTGCTAGAAGGAGAATTCTAGCGGCCAGTTCCTCTAGTTGATAGTTTTCCTTTCTCGTTCCTGCTTACGCAGAACAGAGAAAGTTATGTAATGCTGCGCGAAAAAACGACGAATTTTGGACAGAAAACAATTTTGCCATGGTATCGAAGAAGTGTATAAAACCAGTTGCTTAATTTAGGGGTAAAATCCTCAAACACATGGTGTAAGCAGAAACCATGTTTTGTGGGTCCTTGATACTGAAAAATCGAAAGACGGCAAAACGTCTGTCCGTCGATGAACAACGCTAGCGGCTAAACCGTGTAGCCGATTCCTCTCATTGATATTCCCTAATTGATCTGACTGATGATGAATTTAAAACCTATATTTTAATTTTTTAGGGGGTGTACATTACATTAAGTCCCTGAGACATTTTCCAAATTCTCAAAAAAATGTCTCCAACATGTTTGATTACATTTTTTGTTCGATAGTACGAAGGACGTTTAAGAGAGTCATGTTCGTTGAAAACCCTTGTTTTTAGACAATTACAAATGCTTAAAAGAGTCTTCCTACAACTAAAATATTAAAGATGGAGATTTGTAGCTCTTAAAGAAATCTGTTCCTTAAAGATAGATTTGAAATAAGGTCATGTACAATTGTTTGAACATTTGAGTACTTTTCGCATAATTTGCTTGGACGTACAGGCGAGAAAGTACGTGCTGTTTTAGCACCACTAGTTCCATGTCCTGTTCTTCCTGATCGATGGCAAGAAGGCGATCAATGACGGGACAATACCTTTACAAACGAGTCACGGGGCGGGCGATATCTTTCCTTTCTCATCCACGTCCACACCATTTCCTTCACGAAATATAAACGCACACACGTACGGTACCATACATATCGGGAGCTCATATCTTGCCCTTGCTGTGGTGGTGCCCCGCTGGTGGAGATGCCTGGAGAGGAAAACCCAGCAAGCCTCTCGACGCTGGATCTCACGTTTTAGCGGAGGAACAACACCTCGATCTCCGATATAACACACACAGAATTCACGGAACTAACGATCTCAGCAGTTGTTGCATCCGGAAATGTACGATGGGTTGTGAGCAGAACCATAGTAGCCCAAAACTTACAAGTAATAAGAATAGTTATGAATAATACCTGAGATATCTCTGATGCATCGAAAGTTTTGAGATATATTTCTCGAGAGCATGAAGGCAAGTGGTTCGTAAAACAAACTATTAATTTTTTTATTGTTTTTGCCGGTAGCATCGATGTTGGTTCAAACCGCGCATCATACGGGTGCCATGTTCTTATCCACAACCTTTCAATCATTACGAAAACGTATCATGATGATAATCGCGTTGAAACAGTCATGAAAGCGTTTCCGAAGGCGTCGTCAAGGCATGGGGAGCTGCGACCTGAAAAGCCGCACCGCCTCCCGGTTATTCCCAGCGC
>BOPP01000277.1:929601-1031395 GCA_017312745.1 Gryllus bimaculatus
GGGGGAGCGCGATGCAGCGCGTGCGACTCACACTGCCCCTCCCTCCATATCTCTTAGGCCACGCTCGCTCGCGGCTTCGAGGCGCAGCAAGCGCAGTCTAATAACGCTTACTAGGCTCAAATCGGCGCTCGTCAGGGGCTCCATAGCCATCTACCTACGAGTACACACACTTTTACTCTCTACACAGCCTTCGGTATTTCAGCATTGTATCCACGCAATTTCACCCGCCTTGGAAAACATATTCATTAGTTGTTTCGTGTGTTTAGCGATGTGAACTATTCAGTCGACATTCTTGGATGCCAAACGAAATTGGGAGAGTGGTCAGTAACACATGAAATGATTCGCGTTTATTTCAGACACATTCTCTAACTTTTAATGTGACTGTTGTATTCCGTAATATTTTGTCATTCCGCAAACTGGAAAATGTTAGTATTAATGCAAGGAAAAAAATCCTCTTTAGAGAAATACTATTTACAATGCTTTGCTTTGATCAGAATTTAGTCTATTGAGAGTTTAATAAAAAGCGTGATGTATGTAAAGAACACGGGTTTTTTGAAACTCTGTTTATAGTATTTTGTCCGTTTTCATTCGTGATGACTTCATGCACATTTTACATTTTCTCATCTGCCCTTTCGCATGATTTGCAATAACTCATTTAATATGATTGTTCGTTAACATGTTTAAACAATGTAAATCACTCGTAAAAAGTGCCCTTAGGCTCTGGGCCGAACGGACTCTGAAGGGCATTGGCTTCGGCGTCTTCGTCGTGGAAGAATAGATTTCGCTGAACCATACGGCCTTTGGCGATGCTCCCTTACAACCTGTTCTCCTGATTTACAACCTGTTCAAAATATCGCCTATAGGCCTGAACGAAGCTTATACGTAGTTAGCGTGTTGGCGGAATATCACTACGTGAATCATTAGTACCATATTAACTCCAACACACAATTTGACTGTTTTCGTTGTAGATATGATGTGTAAGGCAATGGAAAACCCCGTGTCTAACAATTCATTAACTTTATCAGGCCATTACCTCCTCGTTTTGCATGTACGATAAGACAAGTCTCATCATCAATGGATAAAACAACTCATAAAGAATACACATTTTCACGACATTGTGAACCTTTTATTTCCGCTGCTTCACCCTCCGTGACTACTTCGCTGATAACCTGATCAGCATTCGTCGTAGGTGCCGAACATATAGTGAACAAAGGAGAACACTTGTGAAGACGGCTATTGCTTATGAAGGCTATTGCGATTTAATATTTCTTTAAAATGTGTCCACTTCGAAGACGGTTTCAATCTCAAAATTTAATCCAAAGCTAGTTAAGATGATATTAATTTGATGAATAAAAAGGTGTGTGAGTGAAAAATGTTTCATATTTTCTCCACAAATTACACGCCAGAATGAATTGCAGTCTTGTTTTTCCACACGCCATGTTGCTAGGTCATGAGTGTGATAACATGGGTTCCGGTTGCGAGTTCTGAAACGCTGATACACAGCAATCAACAGTCTGCATTAATCAAGAGCAACCACTTGCAGTAAATATTTCCCTTATTTTTAGGGCATTTTCGCAATTCTATTCCCTCATTGCTTCAATAAACCTTATAATAAAATTAATACTATTCGAGTCCCATCATTTCAATTCCACATATAAGAGCGAGTAAGAATTAAGGGATACATTAGCATCAATCCAATTGTGGATCAATGTGAATTCCGAAGACTTGAATTGAATCTCTTGAGAATTTTTTCAAACAGCCTATTCACGAAAACGTGGCATGAAAGCAACGCCGTGAATTTAACCTCCTGATATCTTAAATTCTTTAATCTTCTCTCATTAAATTCTTATGACTATTCGTGCTCCCCCATCCCCGGACATGTTTTTATCAGTCTAACGCAACGCGCAATGTTTTCCCACCTTCATCACTTAACATAAAGATCCGCCTTCCAGAATATACAGGATATCCCAAAATATGCACACACGGTCTTCGTGGTTGGGAGCTACGCTGGTAATAGAGATGAAAATATACAAGACGTTTTGAGGGAAGTGCAAGGTCAAGGAAAGGTTGACGTGGCCTGCTAAGATTTCACGCAACACGTCCTGCAGCGCCTTCTGAACGAATTACAGGCCTCTGCTCTACCTGAGTAGAAGCCCCTTGTCCTCTACATTTATCATAAATGACGGTTAGCTTTTTAAATACTATTAATTGTAGATTTTTCGCTATGATTACCACACACAGAAATATTAGAGAAAGTATCATCTATACAATCTATAATTAATGTTCAGAGAAATTTCAGAATATTAATTATAGTCTAAAAGAGAATAAGAAAGTTTAAAACTTGTTAAACATCAATTTAACCAATATTTGGTAAATTTTAACACCTTTTGTAGATTCGATTTATCAACATTTATAAATTATACAGCTTATAACTTACACACGCAAGTATATTATATTATGAAGTTAAAAATAAATAATTATATTTTAATTAAAATTAATTTCATTTTTCAAAACCAGTTGGAACCTAGCGAATATTCCCTAATGTTTTAAATGTGAAAATGGCTCTCTGAGCCTGAAATCAGAATGTCGAATAGCCAGTTATTGAACTGTGGATTTTCTTATCAGTTCTATGTGGGAGTAAACATTCTCATATTGCTAAGTTTTATTAACAAACGGAAAGACAGACCACTCATATTAATTTGTACAAATACTATTTGTAGAGTATCAAATTCAATTAATTTTAGTAGTCAATTAATTTTACAACGATTTTCTGTGCGCACGAGACAGGACGAGATTCTGGCTCAATTGTTCTGTACTGGTCCCACGACGCCATATTTATCACACGTTCTAAGTGGAAATTAAAGTGAAAACAAGTAGTTTATTTTTAAGTTTTTTTTAAATAAGGAAGTGATCTAAAGCTAGATAAAATGAATTTGTTATTCGCTGACGTCCTTACGTTTCTAATGGATATGCTTTATGTACTTTTACTAATGCACGAGGAAAAAACGATCGCAATTCTCTACGGAGATATTGGAAGATATTAATTTCTTTACTAGGTGCAATTATTTATGAAAAACAATCAATTAACAACCCGGTAATGCTGGATAATAAAATTAAAACCTTCCTTAGTACATTCCAACTTACTTTATAACTTGCCCATTTTATTTGAAACTTTTTGTCACTTATGAACCAGAACACCAATTAAAACGTCTAGGATATGATTCCACTGACATTAAGGGCTTCTGAAAACGAATTTGCATAAAACATTTTTTTTAATAACAGAAACTGCAGTGAACTAAACCGCCATAGTTATACTTGTATTCGTTGAGAACGAAGGACCATAACAATTGGGTATTTACTATTCACTGGAGATAAAGTAGTCATAACACAACATGGGCAACCACGTGACCACCGCATCCGAATTGGTTCTTCCTTGACCGGACAAACCCCAAACACGCGGGCGCGACCTCCGCCGAGGCCGAGGAACCGTTTCCAACCTGCAGCCGCCAGCAGGCGCCGGCACGACGCATGATCTGCATTTCCGAAACCACTTTACGCCGTATCGCAGCGACAAGAAATAAGTGCAATATGTAAGTAACGCAATCGAATATTAGCTTTTTTTTTTTTTTTTTTTTTTTTTTTTTTTTTTGACGGTATTCACCGATAGATCCAGTGAATAAATGTTAATATAAAAATAATATGTAGACAAAATTATTCACAAGGCATTTGTCTACCTTACAGCCTTTGAAACAATGTACTATTAAATGATGCAGATAAATAAAATGAATAAATAACTCACATTAATGGGTAGTTGACTGTGGCCCACTTAAATTGAACATAAAGCTTTTTCTGTAAACGAGACAAGAATTGTTCGCAAACTATATCTCCTGCGAATTGAAACAAGAAAGTTTATGAACAATTCTGTCCGTTTAAAATTAATTTTTATTGTACCGCAATAACCTGAATATAGGGTGCCGAAATTCCGAAACATCGCGAGAAATTGTCCAAAATGTATTTAAAGTTAATTTTTATATGAATACGGAATAAAAATCATAAAACTTCTGTCTAAAAATCCTTGAAAGGATCCTGTCCTTTAGAGAAAAGAAAAAAACAAGATGTATTCAATTGCATAAAATTGTTCAAATCCCTTTGTATGAAGGAAGTTCAAGAATCTCTTGGGGCCAATATGGCGTATCGGAGTTGTACGCGAGTCGTGTATGTTGTAATTTATTTAAACATAAGAAGTTTATATAAACAAGACGAGAATGGTTTGTTTCCCTTATAGTGTGCTAGCAAGGGTTTTTTTTTCCCCACAAAAAAAGGAAATCCTGTGGGCGTGGGGGGGGCGGCGAGCTTATGTGCGTCGCACAGCCGCAATCGGAGGTCACTCGACTCCGTCTGTGACCCGGGCGCGGCGCTGCATTGCCGCATGACGTGGCGTGGCCGGCTCGTGGGCATTGGAATTGACGTGGAGTTGGCGATGGCGTTGGTGTGGGTTGGCGTGATTGGCGTGGCCATTGCCCCATGGTCGTTGGCGTAGCAGACAAAAAACCACGAGTCGAGCGCGGCCGCGCGTAGGATGTCGAACGCGACGCGGCCGTGACGTGGCGTGACGTGACGTGACCGTGACGCTGACGTGACGTTGGCGTGGCGTCGTGCGATGCGTGGCCGTGGCGGGCTGTGGGCGTGATTGACTTGGCGTCGCAGGGCCGTGGCGTGGCCAGGGCGGGTGGCGTGGAGGGGCGTGGCGTGGCAGGCGTCGTAGGCCATGGCTTACCGGGGGCGTGGTAGGGCAATGGTGTGGCGTGGATGGGCGTCGTAGAGCGTGTGAGAGCGTGGGTAGGACGTGGCAGGCGTGGCAGGCCGGGTATGGCGTGGCGCCGTGGCGTGGCGGGAACGTGGCGGGCGGCTTTGGCGGGGCGTGGATTGGCACGGGGGAAACTGGCAACCTCAACACGAGTCGAGCGGGAAGCCCTTAGGGCGCCCGCGCGCAGCTCGCCGGGCAGTGGCGGGCAGCGCGGCGGACGAGGAGGCGGAGGCGGGGCCGCCGAGTGTTGCAAGGCTGCGTCCGAAGGCCGCGGGCGGAAGGTCAAGCGGCGCTGACTGACCCAGTTCGCACAGACGCGCCTCCGCCCTCCGCGTGCACCGCTCAGCAAAAACACCCACGGAACTCCTCTCTTCTCGTATTTTCTAGGCTCGCCGGGACGAGTCGCGTCTCTGCCGTGGTGCCGTGGTGGCCGCATGGAAGGCCACACTTGCTGGCCGAAACGTCAGCCATCACCGCATCCCGGATAGCATAGAAAATAAAATGCCACGCCACGCAATACTCTGCCACGCCACGCCCTGTCACGCCACGCCACTGTGGCCGTGGAATTCTTCGCAATCGTATTCTCTCTTCCGAGCTCTGCACACTGATTTAGGTGGCTCACGGCAGCAGCTGATGGCAGTGCAGAGCCGCTCACCGGGGGCCCGAGGGTTCCAGTTCTCACAGGTTCCAGTTCGACACTAGTACGATACCTAGGATGACTTCAGCCGCTGCAGCGGAGCGCGCTGTCTGGAGGACAAATATAGCGACTGGCGGCTCTGATCGCTAGTTTTCCATTGTTGCTCCGATCATTCTTAGGCGAATCCCGAAGCAGTGCCCTAATCAATGGTCCATGGACCGCGCGCGCCCTTTCCTTCCTCTTCTTTGTCTTAAACACACCCCTTTCAAACATATAGTACACTACCACAAATGTCGGGAGCTTAGAACTTGTCTCAGCTGGCACGGTGACCCGCTGGTGGGAGATACCTGTTTAAGGAAAACTCCAACGTTTAAGTTGGCCCCAGATATCTCCATCTGGCAAGGAAAGACCACCTCCACCGTCCGAGGAAAGATATGCACTATACTTACGGAAGTAATGACTTTAGCATTTGCCGCGTCGTCCGGAATCATGAAATAATTAATTCCACAAGGGGAGCTGACGGTCTGATGTTCTTGGTGGTGACTGGAAAGGTCCACACGAGACCTGATTTCTCGGCAGCACTCACAACGTTGCCGTCGAAGTGGGTGCAGTGAGGGGGTGGTACTAAGCACCTTTTTACTCGGGCTGTCCTAGGTACCCACCATTTGGTGCAGGATTGGGGGCGAGACACAGACCCATCCCTACACAAAGAAGTCCGACAGGGCTATTCAAAATCTCCTGTGAGGTTGCTGAAGATTTCTCAGTGTCTAAGTAACAGAGTGTCAGTGTCAAGTAACAAGAGCGCAGTGAGGAGGTTGGGTTGGGAGCCCCGAGCCGCCCGACCCTTAGCTCGGGTGGCCCCTGGTTTCGCCGTGACACTGCCGATACTCACGGGAATTGAGTAGTATTTTCTCTCGGCGCACAGTGAGTGGCGCTTAACTAGGCTCTGGTGCCAGCTCGGTCAACTAGAAGCCATGGGCTGCCATGTTTGCCAAGTCAGCAAGAAGCCCTGGGCTGCCCCTAACAGAGGTTAAATGGGAGGGCTGGTTTCCGGTGTATCTGTATGCCAGACCAAATATTTACTTTTACACTCACGAAGGGATGGGGTAAGAATAAAGGCCATCAATAATTTTGCTCGCCTCAATTGGAAATATTTTTGAATCTGTTACGTACCCATGTGCCTACCTCTCCTTGTTTGGAACATACCACTCCTGAATATATTTTAAGTATCAATGCTGCATTCGTTGTAATATGAATTGAATGAAAGTAAACCAATGATTTGGCAACGGTGTTGAAACCTAGGAAACGATTCCAAAATATCTTAAAGCAAAAATAAAAATATGTATGCCACAATTACAACAGTAGTATTGCTACGTCGCTACGTCCCGCTGTGCCTCTTCAGCCTCGATCCTGAGGCAGAGGCATAGAATCCACGTCGCGGACACATGATCATGTTGTACTCCACTTTCCTTGATACCTGTTGGGGATAAATTGTCATCTCTCTCTCCTTTTTCTTCTTCTTCTTCTTCTTCTTCTTCTTCTTCTCCAACATCAAAACAGCAACACATCGGTGCCCCGTAAGGCCCTGTTTGCATATTAGTAACGTTTATGCGGCTCTGGGTGAACAAGAACATGGGGAATAAACGCTGGAGATGGTAGTTTTTAGCAATTGCTTAAAATTCAAAATGTTATCAAACGCCGAAAAAAATAATAATTGTACTTTTGATGGTAGATGAAGTATATTTTTGAAGGTTTGCAATCTGCGACAAAATGCAAAATTGATCCCAAAATGCGAATACGTACACAGTTCGTAATGGTCGTGAATCTGCGATATAATAGCTACATTGTTTTTAAGTGTAAGGGATGGAACCTAGACATTACGTCTATGATTGAAAAGTTTTAATTTGACAGCGGACGCGCTTATTAATTTATAATTAAGGTTCAACGGACAGTGAAAAGTAAAAAAAATAATAAGAACAATTTAAAAAACTAATCCTGAAAGTCTGAGCGCTGAGGGACATCTCAGGGGGTCTCAGATTCCTCCGTACGTAGTACAGAGAATGCAACGCGAAGAAGAGAAAGGCCCGACGCTTAAGGTTACGCCGAACGCATCGTAAGCGAAGGGCTTTCCTCGTCTTCGCGGCCCGAAGACGACGCCCTTATGTGTTGAAGTTCACAAATGGCGAAATATTAAATCAGTTTCTATTGTTTCCTAATTTCCACGGGAAAATCTAAAAAACATCAAACATATTTTATCTCAAAGAGTCCTGCCATAATAATAATTTTCTCAACAAATGCAACAAAATGACTAATGATTCATTTTTTAAACTTTGAAAGCTCAATTCTTCCATCACTAAGAGCGCCCTCTCTCACCCCCTTACGAATCCCATTCCCCCATCGCTGTAAGCCCAGAAATACCACTGCAACTGTTTCTCTTCCAGCCAATTTGCCAACTTTGGGTCTCTCGCACTTCTGAAAGACTCTTGATAGTATTGAAAATGAAAACGACATCTCTGAACCTATTAACCATTACTTATATAATTATAAAAAAAAAGAATTGTACAACAATTTTGAACTATTTACATAATAAATTAAGTTACGGATTAGTCTTTTTAACAATTAGGAAATTGTCTGTACTATCACTAAACATATACCGATGATTCATGAACAGAACTTTTTCGTATAGCCCCCACCAGATGACTTCAATGAGACTGAAGATCATGAGATTGTTGAAAATGCGATTGAAAGCGATCACGAGATTGATTATGACCTAGATTTTAGGGAACGAGTTACTGTAAACGAACCTCACTTTTCACACAGGATGTAAACGATGTGGCACGCGATTTCGAATAATATAAACTTAAACGTAAATAACTGTTCTCAAGATTAAAATTCTGGAATCTCCTACAGGATTGTACCAAATTATGTTACGTCTGCCTATGACGAAAGGAAATTGAATTCTAAATCTAAATTTCTTATTGGTAAAACTCAGCTACGAAAAATGCCTTACATTCCCGTCAGAACATAGCTGAAACGGAAAGGAACATGTAGGGAAAATAGTTTCTAAATAGAGAGGAGTGCAAAAAAATGAGTACGCTCTGTCAGCAGTGCAGCGGTATCGACGATATTTAGCTGAAATGGGGGTCACTTTGAACACAGTCGTAAGAACATGTAACAAAACATTCAACTGAAATAGCTAGCAAGAATCACAGTCCTATGTCTCCCGTTCCAAGTATATTCAATGTCCAAGTCTATACTTTTTTTGGAACCCTCTGAAGTAGCAAACTATTGTCGGTCACTAAGGAGAGATGTTCCTCAAACATAGTGCAGTCGAAAATCTACTTCAGATACGTTTCAAGTAAGAACAACTAATTACAAGTGAGATGTAATTCAAAATTGCAAGAAATGTTATCATGCGATGACTTAAAACCCATGGGTGATGGAAAACTGCCAAGAGATTTAACATTTCCACAATTTTTAGAATGATTTATTATTACTCTTTTAACATGAAACTTAAATTTTTCTGACCCCATCTTTTTCCTTGTTTACACATTTTGTTTCAAATCTTAAGAAAAATATACCAGAGTAGCCAATTGTAACTGATTTCTCGATTTCCCGCCAACGTACTTTTAAGTCAGGATGAGCAACTGCACCTTCTTACATATACAGCCTCTCGGTACAATGGAAAGTTGAGATTCATGGGATCGATGAAACATGTTTTAATTACTACTCTGATTTTCAAGAAATTATTTTTAACGCTTTACTTTCAGTTACAAAAAAATTATTTCAATTACAAACTATTTATTTTTGGTACTCTATCCCGTATGATATTCCATTTTAATCCAAATGATCAACTAACACTATTGTACCACTAATTCTCTAACAGAACGGCGAATGGGTTAAAAGCACTGAAAATCTTTTTAAGCATCATTCATTAAGTTTGCTCAATCTTTAGGCCCGACTTACACACTACATTTCTCAAGTCTTAATAATTTATTTTTTCTAAACAAAATATGCGTAAACAAATCGCTCACTCGGCTCATCGTAAACATAATACAGACAGTATTCTGGTAGGAAGAGACAGTAACATCGCAGGCTACAAATTCACTGATGCCATTTTCTTTTCACGATTAACCAGTCCCTTTTCCGCAAAAATCAGCTTACATTCGGTAAGATTTTCTTTGACAACCACATAATAAGTAACCACATCCACATTAGACAGCCTTCACGAAGCGTTCACTTCTACGTACGGAGTTTAGCATTCTACGAATAACTAAGGAAATTAAAATTTCTTGGCTACCGGAACGGAAGAAAACTTCAGTGCTTTTTGAAATCACAACAAAAATCATACGAAACATTCAATTCACTTACAAACTGCATAAAGGATGTAAGCACACGAGAAGAAACATCAATGTAAGCAAGAGAAGCTAATCAATAGTTAACTCTCAATGACAGTCTATCTACCGACACTTCCTGACCCTGTGATTTGAATATTAAGCGATGGGGGCGGTGTCGGCGACGCAAACAATAAATTATCACTATTTTTAATCTAAAATTTACCTTTCGCTGTTCCGGGAAAAAAGGGTACTGCTTAGTTCAGCTTCTGTATAGGAACTCTGTGAGCCACAAACGGTTACTTAGCACAGAGTTGGGCTTCGTGTTGGGATTACTTCGATTGGCCAGCTCGCGCAGCGCATAAAAACGAACTGAGCATTGAAGGCCGAACGTTTTGTTTGAGCTAACTCGAAGTACAACACTTCGGACAATTTTCTGACTTTCGTGTGGTATCATGAGGTTACGAAATGGAGTAGACATCTACAGTGAGAGCGGCTTTCGTTTTTATACAGTAGTTCAGTGCAACACAAAACAGTTGTACAAACTGCATCCGACGGGAAAATAAGTAGTTATTAATGCCACAAAATGTGAAATGAACGGGAAAAACGTTATTAGATTTTACTAGAAAGGGGAGACCAACGTCGTCAGGATTTGTAATCTACTTTGTGCAGTGTCATTCAGCAAGTTGCTGCAACTTCTACAATGCTACTACTGCTAGTAATAATGACGTTGCGGAAAAAATTTCGAAGTATTAAAGCAAATGCGACATTGAAAAGTAAGATTTGTCAATTGGTTCAATAGTGAACAATTTTTAATTTCTGCAACTCAAGAAATCAATATTTCATTTATTAGGAAATATTTTACCATTCACGTAACTAGTTAGTTTTCACAAAGCACTGATAACATTCCTTATGATTTATGACATTGAATTAGTCTAACTAATCACACACACACACACACACACACACACACAAGTGTAAAATCATACGAACATTTTTAGTACATGCAATCGTAATTATTATAATTATACAAAGAACAGATTCAAATTTCTTTGTAGGCTCTCCCAAAACGAAATCAACACAAACGTTGTTGAACATGCTCACATGTTTTAAAAATAATTCTTGAGCTATGTCACAAATCGCGTTCACGTATTCTAATTTGTATTTATATTTCGTGTGCCTACACTAGTTCTGAAGTTATTTGTATGTTAAATTTGTCCCAACACTTGTTCCAACCCAGATTTTAATGTAAACACATCATAAGCAAATTTTAATTCAAATAAGATTTCATTATACACACTTCTGTGTGAGCATATAGAGAATAACTTACCTTGATCATTGAAAGTATAATTCAACACGAACTTTGATTTGCACTTAAAACTCAGCAACAAAAACGATAGCTCTAAAGGCCGCTTCACAATAGCCCGAGAACGGGGACGGGGATGCGAGTAACTTGCACTTCACAATAAACAGGAAGAGGAATAGCGCTATGAACCTGCAGCGGCTACAAAGGGAACTGCAAGAAACAGTTGCCGAAACCAATGCACTTCTGCAACTACAACAACAAAATACAACTAACATTTTATCAAAAAACAAACATTATATAGCTGGCCTTTATGGTGTTGTCAACGTAAACATGCATCAAATTAACACCAATAACAGCCCTTTCTTCGCGCGTGTAGTATAATTAAATTAAATTTTTTACTGAAGTTATATTTTAATCTGTTAATATCAAACTGAAGTGCCTCGCGTTGCTCCGATATTTATTTTTCACAATCTACTGAGATATACCAAATGTCCTAAAGGAAATTTCTGCTCAATATAATCTAAGCAATATATAGTTATAGCGCGTTAATGAGACATCCTTTAACCCTATTGGTAACGTGACCCCTATTGGTAAAGTTGATTTTATACAGTCGAAATGAACAACGTTCAGAAGGGTTTTAGCAATTGCGATGTTTATCATTATAACAAAAGAAGCATTTCAAGCGTTGAACAAAGAAGTTGCATAATACATCAAAGCGTGTAAGCTAAAATTTAAACCACGATACGACGAAATATAGATTTTGTAGGCCTCCGCGATGAGTATACAGTCGGGAATTTTGAATCGGCAGTTCTTGACAATGTAGGAAATATCTTAAAGTACCTTTCGTTATGAGAATAACACATAAGTTAACCGAAGATATAATTTCAACTTATTTTTCGTTAATTCCTTTCCTGTCACCTCTCCAACATTTCCCGTTAATACTTGCCAGCTTTGTGGAGTTGTTAAGGAAAGATTGTAACTGCCTCACATACGAGAATCGGTTTACCAGTGTTGGGAAAATGTAACCTTTCCTTGTTTTTAGGCGTCCGTTTGGCCATTTGTTAGGTGACCGTAGAGACTCCTACAGGTATGCACTATTTATGAAGGTATGAAGGTATTAAGTCGTCTCTTAGGCCTAAGGTAAGACGTCATGACTTTAAGGTGCGTCACGTGACTGTTAGTGCATAAACCCGCTAAGTTACGCGTTCCGCTAAAACTCCCTAATAATCCCTTGATGGCGTTAGAACTCGGAACTGGAAATAAACTAAAATATTACGTATTTGCAAACAGAGAATATGGTAGCCATGTTAATGTTACACATTTCTTGCATGTGATCGAAACTGAAAGGGAAGTAAATGCTGAACATTGAGCTCTAAGGGTAATGATCAGAAACAGTCGTGATATAGGACGCATTGTATTGTAGAATATGTATTTTTTGTATATCGTCAAATGACATGTATCATAGTGACATGTTTTAATACGAGTTTACATGTTAGAGCAAGATTAATGACAGTCAATATACGGGAAATACTCTACGATAAAAATTATCACAAAAGCCTGAGAACAATTGAAATACAAAAATGACATGTTGCCTGGGTAGCGTTTTAACTTTCTCGCTACCGATTTCGCATTAGAGAGAAGGTTATGTAATGCATCCCCGGGAAAAAGCGAATTATTAGCCGACAAACTCTTATTGCCGGGCCCTGGTATCGAAAAAATGAATAAATCCTGTTGATAAATTTAGAAAACGAATTCCTCTAACAATTGGTGTAACCAGAATCCGAATTTTGTGGGTGTTTAGTACCCCAAAATCGACTGACGGTAAAATGTCTGGCCGTCTGTGAACAACGCTAGCCACTAAGCGGTTCAGTCTATTTGCTCCAAAATTGATATTCCTGAATCGATCTGGCTGATGTCGCGGCCCTTTTAATCTGAAACTGATATATTAATTTTGGGGGTACCATTCATGAAGCTCCTAGGACATTTTTAATTAGATTTTTTAAAAGTAGCTCCCAATTTTTTTGATTAAATTTTGCTGTCGGATTGCGTAATAGACGCTTAACAGAAATGTGCAGGTATCATGTTCGTTAAAACCCCTTATTTTCTGAAAATTTCAAAAGTTCAAACTTTTTTCGGCATCTTTCAATAACAAAAATATTAAAAATTGAAATTTTCCCTTTAAATAAATGTGTTCCTTAATCACAAATTTTGAAATAATGTACGCTGGGGTATGCGCCGTATGCCGGTCTTCTCAACCTGAGAAGTGAATTTTCTCATCGTCACAGTAACATACACGGGGACATTGCAAGGAAAATGCACACTATAGTCTTGGATCGACTCGTTGAATATTCTGATTTTTTGGAAATTGCAAAAATTAAAAATATTTCCGGCTAGATATAGACTATTTTGTACAATAGTCTAATAAGATAATATTCAGTCGTTAAAATTAGAAATTCCTAACAAAATTATCTCTTTTGCTTGACGTGATGGTACATTTCATACGCAAATAAAATATAAGTATATTGTCTTTTGGCATTGAATGGTAACCTGAATAGCTTTCAGTTCCTTCAGTGAAGAACATTGAAAACAAACCTTTGTGAGAGGACTTAGATATCCTTTTTGAAGCGAGATACATATCCCCCCATTATTCAAAATATACTACTTTCACTTCGAATCCGAATTCTCATGAAGTAAAAGTGAATCTTGGGAAGAAGCACACCGGCAAAGATGGCTCAGAGCATCAACAGATATCACTGCAATGACTCTGACCAAGCGTTCCAGTACCGGCGGTTGCAGGTTTTTTGACACTAGCTACGGTCGAATTCATCACCTGCCTGGAAGAGACCCCTAACGACGGGTTGATCTGATCGGTAGTTTTCCGTGGTATCTCTGATCAACACCAGTCGAAGGCCGGAGCAGTACCCTAACAAACGGGCCAAGGACGGCGTGCAATCTTTCCTTCTGCTTCCTTGTCCTTTCCTCACACCGTACCCATACTTACACTAACATGCACTACACAACCACACATGTTATGGGACCATTCGGGAGTTTAGAGCTTGTCCCGGCTGGGGTGGAGTCCCGCTGGTGAGAGATACCTGGTCGGGGAAAATTCCTTCAAACCGACGGTACGTCGGACGCGCATCTCGCCATCCAGCTGGGGAAGATCACCGCCTCCTCTAGCGATAAAATCATTGAATATACTTACGAGACTAATGACCTTATGAATTGACGCAACCGGATTCACTAACCAATAAATCAATCAAAGAGAGAGAAGGTGCTACTGCTGTATATACTCGTATTATCATATATTGCAACATATGATTTTATCATCAGCACGAATGGAGGGAAACACCCTTGAAACGCTTGTGCGAACGCAAATAATTGGATTTTGAGGTTCTGGCGAGGGCAGCGCCACCTTTGGCGTTGGCGGGCCTCCCAGTCAATAGCGCGTGTTGCCGCTCGCCACCTGCGCCGGGGGACAACAGGTCGATGGCGGCGCCGGCGCCGGCGCTGGCGTCGGCGATCGCGTTGGCGCTGGCTGGCGCGCGGGAACCGGTCCCAGCCGCTCCGCACGGCGCGCGCGCGCTTTCCAATGCGCCCACCACACGCCCGCTCTTCCACGCATTCACTCTCCCCTCCTTTGGCTCTCGGCCGTGCATCTCACTTCCCCGCCCGTTTGCCCTTCATTCCCTCCCTCTCCTGCCCCGCACAACCTCTGGCCTGGTCGTCCCCACATTCCCTGGTGGTTCCTTATCCACTCGCCCACTCCTCTCACCACCCCTCACCAACTCTCTTTCCCTCCCGGATCCTTATGTTTTCGCCCACTCCTCTCACCACCCCGCCCTTCTTTCCTATCATGCCCCTCACCTTACGTGCCAGCCCTTCCCAATCCTCCTCTTGAAACCCTAACGCTCTCACCTGCCCCCTCCCACTCGCTCCTCACTTCTGGCTGATTATCCCCATATTCGCTCTCTTTTTCCTCCCGGGCCCGTACGCTTTCGTCCACTCCTTTCGCTACCTCGACCTTCCACACGTAATCCTCTCCCTCTCCTCCTGAACAACCTCTCGCCCACTCATCCCCACATTCGATCCCATCCCGCTTGCTTCCCGCCACCTTATGCTGTCGCCCACACCCTCACCACCCCACCCTTCCTCCTTATCTTACACCCTCACCTTTCTTGCCCGTCTTTCCCAACCCTTATTGTCCCGAGCCACTCGCGCTCTCACCTGCCCCAACATCTTCACTCCCTTCCTTCTCTTGGCCGCATGACCTCTGGCCTGCATTTTCCCTGTATTCGATTCCACTCCGTCTCCGCTCTATACTCCCTCGGTCACTCCTGTCTCCACACTGCCCTTCCTCCATATCTCTCCCCCTCACCTACCTCCCCACCTTTGCTTTCCTCCTCCTCTTGCCTGTACAACCTCTCGTCCTCTCACCCATCACCGTTCCCCTCCCCTCGCTCTCCCGTACCACACGTTCTCGCACTTTCGCCCTTTCCCGACTTTTCTTCCGTACCTATGTCGCCCCCACACGCCCTCGTCATACCGTCCCAAATCCACGCCCTTGCTCCCCTCCCTCACCGCACATCCTCACCCTTCCTTACCCTCTCTCCTGCCCCCACACACTCTCGCGCACGCGCCTTACGTCCTCACACTTTCCACATATTTCACTTCCTTTCTCATCCCTGAAGTTCTACCCGCTCACCTTTCAACTGCGCCCTTCCTTCCTCTCCCTTCACCCTATCACTCAATCACCTAAGGCTTCCGCTCTGCCCACATCCTCGCGCTCCCAAGCAAGGGCTACGTCTTTCTTCTCTATCGCCTCTCACACCTTCATCCAGTTAGTTAGCAACCTCGCCGTAATTCTCCTTCTCCCTCCCACTCAATTACCTCCACTCATCCCGCACTCCTCTCACTTCAAGGCCTCACGCTTCCTTACTCGACGACCACATCTTGCTCTTTCCAAATACCATCGCTCGTACACTCATCCAGTAATTGCGCGTTCCAGCTCACACTTCGTCACTCTCACTTACTCCCCCCCCCGATCATCCCACCAGCGTATTTCAATTCTCCACCGCTGCCACATCCTTCGGGCCCTCTCTCGCTCACACCCTCGTACTCCCGCCCACACACCGACCACGCCCTCCTCCTCTCACTACCATTCCTTACGCACGCGTGCAGTAACTTCGCGCGCCGGTTCACACCACTTCACTCCCACCCACACTACCGACAACGTCCACCCGCTTACCTCATGTCCCCCTCGCCCTTCTCACACACCACTCTTCTTTTCTCTCTCCCTTCCACTCAACAATGCGCTTCGAGAGTATCAGAAGCGAAGCAAATTGTTACATTTAATCAAGCGCCAAAATGAATATATTGTATTTTTTTTATTTTATCGTATTTACTACGTACTAAGAGAAAGTTATGTAGCAGGTAAAAGTTGTCATTTTGAAAGAAGAAGGGCTTGTTATCTACTTTTGGTAGAAATTGATGCGTGCGAAGATGAAAAATGCGAAAGGCGATTTTGATAGTAAAACAACACGAGAAAGTAAATGATGTTTAAATAATGGATTTGTCTTGCTCTTATAAATAATAATTAACTATCTTGTATTTTAGAGTAGTAATAATTTAATGTGTATCCCAAAAAATTAAAAGATTACTTTCAAATAAGTGTGGTCACGACATGAGCTAAACTGATTGAATAATATCAATTTTGATGAAAATGTTGTGTACAGTTTAGGCGCTAATGTTGTTCAGAGATGGTCAGAGACAGGGACGGACAAAGAGACGGACGCATTTATAAAAAAACAACACTTTTTCTGTGTCTTGGATCACCATAGTATATAATTCGTCAAAATCTCGACATCGTTTTTTTGCAGCATCTTGTAACTATTTGCTACGTACAAGAGAATGTAAAATTGAAAGTAATGAAAATAAAATATACACAGACCTTTTCAATTCAAAAGAGCACGTTTTTAAGCACACGTGCTTATAATGACGAGCACGCAAGTCGACATATAGTACAAGAAAAAGTTGGGCAAATCAATGTCGTTCATCGAAGTTCTCAAGAGGTGGTAAATGAAAGTTCACACTTTTTGCTCTGAGGAGAGCGCAAAGCAATTGGGAATAATTCACGAGTTGAAATGTAATCAAAGCTTCGGGAGGGGGAGAGAAAGAGAGAGAGAGAGAGTAAGAGTACAAGAGCGTGAGAGAGACACAAAGAGCATGGGCGTGAGCGAGAGAACGAGGGAGAGAAAAGAGAGACAGAGAGAGAGAGAGAGGACAATGAACTCTGAACGTTTGCGAATTCACACTCAAGGCTCTCCGAGTAGACAGTTCATTTACTAGAAGTGGCATGTCAATTAATCTCCAAGGTTCACTTATCGGCACTTATCTCCGTTTCGACCTAATCGGCACTTACATTTATATAGTCGATAAGTTCAATATTACGTGTGACAACTGTAGTGGGGAAACAATATCTATGTCATGTATTTAGTGCATGTAATGTTTCAATACGTCAGGGACAATACTAGTGTTATTAAAAATTAGTGTTGATATAAGAGCGGATACTTTCTTTTAATACTTGTAACGGATACGTAATATTACAATGTTGCATATTGAATCCTATTAATTCATCAGCCACCTTCCAAAAAGCAAAAAATGTGAGTGAAATTAAGATTCGTAATTTCGTCAAAAAATCAGTACTTTTTTCTCTAATATATCTGTCTTTTTTCTGTTATATAACAAGACTCTCTGTTCTACCTATTATCAAGTACGAGTTATAATAGTAAATTTACGAAGGTGTCAAAGCATATCCTTTGAAAAATTATCAGTATCTCTTCGAAATGAAAAAAATGTAGAATCAGAATTGGAGGAAGGTATCGGAAAATATACTGTGATGATAACCCACATTTCACATAAACAAAATTAAAATCTTTCCAATAAAACTCAAGAAATAAACCTGATCCAAACGCTGTACAAACGTGATAATAAAACAACATAAGTATAAAAAGCAGCAAGTGTACAATTAAACTAAGACATGTTAATATTTACAAAATACTTCAGTTTTTATCTGGGCGACAAAAAATACAGAAATTTGGGTTAGCAATACGTTGTCTCTAGCCCTTCAATTCATAATGAAAACTTATTTTACATATTTTTAGAGCTATCATTAATTTGAGAGTGTCGAGCCATGTCCGTAGTTGCTTTATGATAAAAAAAAAATAATTTCGCGTTGTTAGTATTTGAAGAAGCATCTAACTGAATACCTTGCTACAAGTTCAGTAATTTCTGGCGTAAAAACGATAAAATAGAGACGTATTAAACAAGTATTTAAATTAAAAGGTTTTGGTAGCACTAAAGAAACATTAAGTGATTTTAATACACCTTATATATACAAATTACTTATAAATGTTTCCGCGGCCGTAATTTGTTTTATTTAAGCCAGGGTTGTCCAACTGATGGCGTGCGGTACAATTTATTGTGGCCCGCAAATGGTTCTTAGTCCTAACTGAAAGTCCTTTTTATCCATGTCGGGGGAGAACATAGCGGGCCTTAGTTGAGATTTCAATTTTTTTCTAGTAAATTCAGAAACTCAAAATCATTCCAAAATGTGTATTCTTGCGTCATGTATAGTACGGACAGATATTACTCATGGATCCATTCCCCTCTCCACTCCTTCCGTTTCAGAGCAGCCGAGATCCACGATACGTGGAAGGCGTGAATCGCCCGATTAATGCCAATACGGCCCGCAACCTTATTTATGGTTTTAACTGTGACCCTTGAAGCCTTGCAAGTTGCACACCTCTGATTTGACCATCCCAGATGAGCCGCATCTCTGTAGCTGACGTTTCGGCCAATAGATTGTGATCTTCCTCAGAGTGTACGTTCTCGTCCCGGATAACCTAGATAATATATACATTATAAAATGCTCTTCATCTTTGGTGGATTTTACTTTTGCGTTTTACCAATGGCCGTTTCTTCTCATCGCAGATTTTTTCCACTAGTCATACCGAAGGCACGATGAGAAGTGGGCTTTTGAATGCGTGGTTGGTTGGCCATTTTCTGCCCCGTCGGGCATTCACCCTCTTGCTCCACTTCAACTGGCAAGGTAAACTTTTGGAACCGCTAAACGCTACTCCAAAGCTCAGAACTGCTTCCTCGGCGCAAACTTCAACTTCGGATCGATGCGTTTCTCTGTAAAACAAAACACAAGGGTGTTATTTAATGTTTGTCATAGATACAAACTAAATGGACAGATAGATACACTCGCAGTCATCATCATACAGAATGTGTTCTGCTCCCCCTCGCCCGCACACACATCACATCTTTTAGATGTTTCCCGGGCCCAACGGATGTAAATAAAGTCATTATTACAACCGGTTTTAAATTAGTATAAATGGACTTAAATAAGCAATTATTTTAAGATAAAATTGCAGCCTTGATTGTTTCGATTGGGATAGTGGAGGTGTCGTGTGGCAATTGTGACTTCACTTGACCACGGCTGTATCGACTACGCTGACGTCAGAACAAACGGCGGAGGCCTAGATCTCGGTGGCCATGGTCAAAGGGGGGACAGAGAGCATAATAGTGAGAGAGAGAGAGAGAGAGAGAGAGGGAGGGAGAGAGTGAGAGAGAGATCCGACAAAGGAGGGGAGGGTGAGAGGAGAGAATATGAAAGAAGAGAAGGGTGAGGGTGAAGGAGAAGGAAGAAGGCGAAGGAGGGAGGAGGAGAGAGAAGGAAGTGGAGACGAGAGAGGACCGGAGAGGATAAAAGGGATGAGGAAGGTAGATTATAGGACAGGAGTTAAGATGAAACAAGGGGAGAGTGAAGCAGAATGGAAGGAGAAGAGGGAAGGGAGAGAAGTAAGAAAGGACAGAAAAGGAGAAAAGGGGAGGGAACAGAAAAAATGAAGAGAGAAAATGAAAGAATAAGAGGGTAAAGGAGGAAGAACGAGAGGCAGGAAGGAGAAGAGGGAAGGGTAGAGAACAGAAGGGTTGAAAAGGAGAGATGATGTGGGCCGTCAGCGCTTCGTTGCAACCCACAGGCAGCCTCTGGCTCCTTCGCTGTGTCGCTATTCTCTGACTGGCGCAGCCGCAGCGCCCGCCACCGACCCCAACACGAGGCCATTTCCTACATATTTTGGAGGATCCGCAAGACATCAGATTAATAACAGAAACACTGAATGGAATATTCTTCTATTAGTTGATCTTTTTTTGTAACATGTCAAATAATAATGCTCGTGGGTAGATTAGAAAACGAATATGTGAATAAGTTACTTTTCGTTCTATTTCAGAAGTAACCAAAAGAGATATATCCAAGCGTTCTCTAAGCTGGACTATGAGCGACCTCGAGCTATTTTCGACTGCCACCGGAACAAAGACACATTCGAACGGAGATGCTGTATTCTCGAGAAGCGGGCTCTTGAAATATCGCTGCACACTGACGCATCTACAAAGAGGCGTGTGACGGGAGTGACTGGCACCAACGCCACCTCTTAGGAGTATCACGAAGCACGTTCTTTCTGCAGCTCTTCGCCGGCAGACATTGCGATTTTGTTTTTCTCAAATGCCATTCTAACGTGCTAGGCATTGGCGTACATGCAAGTAGCATTCTCAAGGATGATAAATGGAAGGTCGAACTTAATTTAGATACATCATATCAAAAAACTCGTTGACAAGTGATAAATTAATAAGAGCAAAATCACTGCAAGGGGTATTACTAATTTACTTCGTGTATTGATTTAACAAGTTTGTTTTGCGCTAACTGGGAAAATGAAAATAAACTTGCAATTTTCACGTAAGGCCACACATTCACACAACAGTAAATGATCATTCACCCGGAATTAAAAATTAATATAAAAATGAAGTTTAGAACATAACATTGTTAAAAATGGATTCGATTTTTGTTCACATTTATTGAATGATTATTTCGTGTTTTCGGGAGTGTCATTTGCTATACGCGTAGTGCGGGCATTTTATCACGGGATGTGATGGTGATCTTTCCCACTGGACGGTGAGATGCGGTACCAATCTGCATGTCAGCTCGCATAGTTTTCCCTATCCAGGTATCTTCCACCAGCGGGGTACTGCTCCAGCTGGAAAATCTGTGGACAAAATACCACTTGGTGTCCCGACATAGGCGTGTGTGTATGTGTGTGTGTAATTAAGGGGTGAGGATAAAACAAGAAACAGGAATGAACGTTCCCGCGCAGTCTGTGACCCGTTTGTTAGGAAACTTCTCCGATATTGATCTAGTTTTTATCCGAGAAACCACCGAAAAATACCGCCCAGAGCAGCCAGTCGCTTGAATTTTCCTTTAGATAACGGCCCCTAGCTATCTAACTACAGTTGAAAATTCTACCATCGTCCGGACTCGAACCCTAGGATCTTCTACTGAGAGGCAGTGCAGTGATATCAGTTGATTCCCTGAGCCGCCTCAGCCGGCTATTGTTTAGGAAAAAAATATTACCTATTATATTTAATGTTTCTAAAGTATTTTGCTATTTTTATAGTACGATTATTTGTTGGTGTCTTTTAATTGTGGCGTTACATTAAAAATTAATCAGACGAAAATGACGCGTCTAAATACTTGTCAGAATAATTTTGTTCCACGCGATCATTGAATATACTCTATTCTGCAGTCAGTGGTGCCTGCCAAGCTATACAAAATAAGTTGTAGTGTAACGAAAAAACGGGCCCGCTCGCAAAACATTTATCCGGGTCCCCTTCATAAAAGTGCGCAGTGTTAGTACCTCAAATAATTAAAATATTCCCTAAAAATCGGTTCTCTTTTACCTGGGCACGTCCCTTTTACTGCGGGCCCGAACGTGGGGATACGATTCAACTAACGTAAGCTAATTTTCAGGTACCACTTTCAACATCCGTCGAATTTACTATTTTCATTTCCGATTGTCGTGAGCTACTCCGAGCGAAGCCATGTGCCGTGTGCCGTTCCTTGGACGCTGTGCAGAGGAAGCCGTTGGCACGGCTCCTACTGTTACTGACGCATGCGATGTGCGATTTCGCACCACCGCGCGTCCGGACCCGTTCGCCCGGGAGCGTTCGTTCACTTGGTCGCCCACCGCCTCCACGTGCGCCTTGTCGCAGGCGATCCGACCGCCGCCCGCGCCGCCCGCGCCGCCCACGCCGCCCGCGCCGGCGGGCCAGTGAACTTGGAATGATATTACTCGCGTAACTTTTCTTGAACGATGGATTGAAGAAATAAGGGTAGAGTGGGGGGGGCATTAGTTACGAAATCGGCCACTAGATTTTATGAAGCAATGCCAAACTTTGGAGAATCAGTCATACATTTTCAATAATTGTCGTACTAACTGTCTCTGAGCTATCTCCTGTGATAGATCTTTACCTGCTTCGGTCATTTCTTTAGATCTTTTGGAGAAAAATAAGTGATAGAAGTTCTCGCCGCCGATCCGGTGGCCGAGATCGCTAAGGCAGTAGTGCAGTAAGCGATCTCGGACCGAAGGATCGCGGATTCGAGTCCCGTCTCGAGCATGGTTGTATTGTGTTCGTCCTTTCACCCCCTATCATCATCATATCGTGTCATCCTGACATAACCATACCGTTGCAAGCAATCGTGGTTGCTAATGACCTAGAAGTAGATGCGACCTTAAATAACAAAAAAATAAGTTCTCGCCTTCAAAAGAAAATTGTTTCTATTTCGCACCAGTGAATATGTGTTTGGACTGTTGTCATCAGTGCTGTTAACTGTTCGTTGTGCTAGAGATGGGAAAGCAAGGCCATCGTTCGAGAAAAGTTGCGCGCGCGTCGTGCATGGGGGCGGGTTGCAAGCGAAGACGAGCGCGGCTCCGGCCCCTCCTCGCTGGGCGAGCGCCTCGCCGCCGCAACGTCTGGACGACGGCGCCAGGAACGGTTGCTTCAAGTCAAGGGGCTGCGTCACCCTGCACTCCGCATCGCGCGCGAAACCTCTGCCTGCCAGGGGACTTCACTCGGCACCTCGCTGCTGTGCCAACGGAGGCCCGAGCCAGATGGAGCGAAGCGGGGTTGGGTGCTCCGTGGCTCCCCGGTTCCGGAAAGGATTTCCAAGATAAGGCAGGCGCGGATCCACGGGAAGGGAAATAAGGGAAATCCCCCCCTAAAATTGTTCTGTTTCTATTAATTTTAACTTTGTTTTTTGTTATTTAAGGTCGCATCAACTTGTAGGTCATTACGACCACTATTGCGTGTAACGGTATGGTAACTGGTATGAAGGTATGGTAACACGATATGATGATGATAGGAGGTGAAAGAAGAACACAAATGCAACCATGCCCGAGGCTAGACTCGAACACACGATTCTTCCGTTCGAGATCGCTACGGCACTACTACCTTAGCGATTTCGGAGCGACAATTTTAGCTTGTCACGAAACTTTCAAGCAAACATATTTTCGGATAGTCATTAAAACGAATAAAATTGTATCGCAACACAAGATGAGTGTAGCCTGCCCCATTTTACAAAATCTTGAATGACACATTCGAGCCAAACATTTTTAATTTCCTCTCCCAAAACTTGTCTCTGGATCTACCCCCCTCCCCAGTATTAGGGGACATCTGAATTGCCTCTTCTCCCCAGATCGTTATCTCAAATGACAAATACTAACATTCTATCAGCATTTATTATCAAAGTTGGTAGCCAATTTAAGTTATAAAGATATCCTGTTCACGTGGCCTTTCGTGACGACTGCCTTGCGTTATAATTTAATTAATTTTCACTGCGTTGAATTAAAAAGTACCTTAATATTTCTAATTTTACAATTAATACAATGCATTAACAGAGAATAAACACGATTTTCTGGACCCTGCTGTAGTTCTTACAACATAATATACACAATGAAACACCTTTTTATCTTATACTTATACTTATTCATAATATACAAAATGAAACACTCATCTTTGAACGGTATCCCTCAGACTTAAAACGGATTGGTAGAAACTAGATGTTAGGTTCCAGAATTAAGCTATTTTCACTGTTGAAACCTACAATAATGCGAAATGTGCCCAATGGTACTCCAAATTTTAAAAGAATTAAAGTGCTGCAAATTATGACATATTGTGACATAAAAATATTTAATGTTTTACTCGTAAGAAGAGTAGAGAGTGATGTAACTGCACTTATTAATTTTTTATTCCTAAACAGAACTGGAGAAAATTATGAAAATAATACTTAAGTTATGGACGTCGCCAGAAGTGTTTGCTAGTGGGAGTACCGCGAATAAAATGCTCTAAATACTATTTTGCGCAGCATAATATAAATTTTTGACAATATATTTGATCGAATTTTAGAGAAAATTATATCTTACAAATATGTGTTTTATCGAAGCAAAATAGACCCATGCCTAACTACGGGCTTCCCCTTCCCTTCCCCTCATCCGCCAATGACGCAATTCAGCAGATCTCTCGTGGTGCCTACGGCTGAACACATCCCAAGTAATGAAATTTCTTTTTGTTGAGAATTTAATGCACAGCTATGGCTTTTCAGTGGGGTTGGAGTTTTTTCTCCATTAAGTAATATGAAAAGGAACTTTGGAAACCTTTCTTGAGTAGCAGAAGTGCAGAGCTGATAATAATAGAGAGATCTAGGAAATGTTTATGAATTACAAACGGGAGAATTATTAATTGCGTTATCACCTAAATGCCAGTAATACGTCAGCCAGTCTTCGGAGGAACATAGGGGAAAAAAAGGAGTCGACTCCGTTTGCGAAGTTTCGGGGTTGGCCAAGTCTTAGGGGTGGGATGAGTCGGAAACCCTGGGTAGATTTGGGAAAAATGTAGGAGAAATGTTTATGATGTACGTGAGGATGGGTTCACGGGTAAATATTAGTGAATGTTCTTAGTGTTTACATTCCTGAGAGAGTTTACTGCTCTTTTGAGACCCTTGCTTTTTGTGAAAACGATGTGACGCAAATCCACAGCTGAGATCGACTTTTTCTTTCTCCCCGGGGCTGGAAGAATGGCGAGGGCGACTGTTTTTGACGCTGGGGGATCGGATCCGAAAATTATTTTACTTGGGGCCTCCCTGTAAAAAGTTTTACCGTAATAAAAACAAATTCACGGTTCGCTTGAAATAAAACAACGTATTTTCATACTGATAATATTACTTTTATGTTTTGTTTATTCTCTGATTTGCTTATTAGTTTCTTGAGGTTCAGAAGCTCTCCGACTGCTGAAGTAACCGATGCCCAGAAGTAATTATCTCACGAATAAATGGTAGTGGTAATGATAATAACCGGAGTGAGATTCGAGTAAGTGGAGAGGAAAGTAAGTCGATAGCTCACATTGTCCATCAAAAATCCCACTTGCACAGTTGGTGCGAATAATATCTGCACTCGCTAATGCCATTGATGAAGACGGCTACACTAAATGGCGTCTCAAAAACATTGACTTCTCTCATTATTTCTGGTAGACTGCCTCGGCGAAAAGAAAATACATTTCCTGTAAGAAAACTCATAGTAAATCCAATTAATAGTGCATGCACATACAAATCTGGCCGTGAGTTCAGTAATTGCAATCCCCAGCTCGAATTGGGCAAAGAGATTTTAATCGATTTTTCTAAACAGCGGTAGTACGCGCAGATGGCTTAACATGGCATACTGTCTGCTACTTCTCGTGTATCTCGCTCACATTTTAACGGTCGTCGAATGCACAGGTATCGTGTGCTAACTCTAGTGGCCGGTGATCGAACCGATGCGGCTCCACATGCAGCGGAAGGATAATATACTAGTCATTATGCCTAGATCGATTGATTGATTAGTGATTTCGGGCGCTTCAACTGCCAAGGTAATTATTACCTTAAGTGTAGTACATGCTCTAGCGCGTGAGTTGGCGGTGATCTACCCCCGCTAGATGGTGAGATGCGCGCCGACCTAACGTTGGCTCCCGAACCAGGAATATCCCACCAGCGGGGCACCGCCCAACCGCGACAAGCTTTAAGCTCCCGACCGGTCTCCCAGCACGTGTGTTAGTACCGGGCATGTAAATGTAATTGTGTGTAAGTAAGGGGTGAGGATAGGAAAGGAAAGGGAAGGAAGGATCGCGCGCGGTCCTCGGCCCGTTTGTAAAGTGTACTGCTCTGATATTCGTCTGGTATAGATCGAGAACTACCCATGACCTGAACTACCGATCAAGACAGCCAGCCGCTAGAAATGTCCTCCAGGCAGCGACAAAACTCGACCTTTAGCTATCTAACCCGCCACCTTTGGGTCTCGATTGACTGTTAGTTATTACGGTCTCGGTAACTACCAGGATCATTAGTCCCGTAAGTGTAATACATGTTTTTTGCTCTGGAGATGGCGGCGATGTTTCCCTCGCTGTATGGCGAGACCCGGCGCCGACCTACCTAGCAGGGATTTCCCCAACCAGGTATCTCCCACCAGCAGGGCACCACCCCAGCCGGGACATACTCGTAACTCCTAAAGGGTCTTTCGGCATGTGCAGTGCATGTTAGTGTAAGTGTGTAAGAGGTGAGAATAGGACAAGGAAGAGGAAGATTAGATGGCACGCGGTCGGTGTGAGGGTACTGTCCCATTCACCTGGTGTTGAGCGGAGAAACCACGGAAAACTAACGACGACAACGCCGGCCGATAGAATTCTCCAGATAGCGACTGAATTCAACTTAGCTAAGACGCAAGTATCGAAAATCCTGCCACCGCCGGGACTTGAACCTTGGACCTCCCGGTCAGAGGGACTGTCGGGACTCGAACCTAGGAACTCCCCTGCAGTGACCATTCTGCCAAGAGTTTCCCCTCCCTTTATACATATGAAGCGATTAATTAGTGATGGTTAACTAGAATAAGTTGAGAAAAACCGCAAAGAAATCTCGCGCTGGATGTGCCTGCGGCGCGGACGGGGGAGTTGGGGGGGGGGGGGAGGGAACGAAGTTGGCTTCGTGACCTTGAGCGTCGCCGAGTGGAATCTTCCTGCCTTTGTGCATCGAAGATCGCAAATCTATTTTCTGACTGCGGGTATTTCGGTCTTGTTACACTCGTGGCTCCACCTGCGGTGAACGGGCGCCGACGTTTTTACTTGTTTGCAGGAAAAGCAAATAGCAACAGCGCCCGCATCGCGGAGCGCGTCACGCAACCAGCGCCAGACATATTCCGCTCCCGCAGCACGCGAGGGACGGGTGCCAGCTGAAAGAAGACAAATAATTAGAAATCATTCAGTGCACCCATTGGCATGCTCACAGGGGGGAGCGAGCATGACCAACCTGGTAGTTTTGAAAGGGGTGCCTATAATCCCCTGAGGAATAAATCGTTTCCGTAAATATGATCGATTCATGATTTTCCCTTTTTTAAGTCGACAATTTGGAAAATTATTTCACGACATTGGAAGAGGGTTTCCAAACTAACTGGAAATCCTGTGAATTGTTCAAACTAAAATCAATTGTATTTATTAATTGCATAATTAAAGTTATATTTTCATTCTCTACGTGGTGTATTTTATTTATTTCCCAATAAAATGTCTAAGGTATAAATAATGTTGAATAAAAAAGGAGATCCACAGAGTCCCTCGCCAGCACGCGAGAGACGGATGCCAGATCAATAATTAGAAATCATCAGTGCATTCATTGGTAAGCTCACTGGGGGTGGAGACATGCCACCCCTGAAAGTTTTGAAAGGGTCCTCCTAGGCGTAAGTAATAACACATTTCCGAAAGCACGATCCATTTCTTATTTCCCCTTTTTAATCCAAAAATTGGGAGAAATGTTTCACGACATATGAAGAGAGTCTCCAAACCATCTGGATACCTTGTGAATGGTTCAACGTAAAAGTATTTTTTTAAAATTTCATCATTAAAGCTATATTTTCATCATCTATGCAGTATGTTTTATTTAGTTCTCCGTAAAATGTCATGTGTAAATAATGATTAATGAAAAAAGATTCTGTGGGGTCGAAAAGTACAGTTGCCAAATGCCTAATTTTAAATTACGCTGCACACACGAGTTCTTCAGTTCAAGGTTGGTATTTTAATCTGCGTATCCTCTAGCAATAATTTGCCAAGGATTCGCACCATAACAAAAAATCTAAAAAATTGCAAGCAACTGGCTACATCTGATACATTCCTGGGTACGATTACTTGGAGACACTCTTTTCTTGCAAATTCAAGTGATTAATCATTGCAAAAAAACGCATGACTTTACGAATTGAGGTGATTGAGGAAACTTACAGGGGCTATGACAAAAAGCGTTTATTAGAGGCATTGAAACACAAATCTTTTTGAATGGTTATTATGTCATTTGCAGTCGCCACAGCATGTGTATGCTAATATGTTTCTGCGCAATGAGAGTGATTTACAACTAAGAAGAATTCTATTTCTTAATATTACAATTTATTTCGTTTGAAATTATCTTACGAGTTAAATTTTATAACGAAATTCTGTTTTGAGCAATAATAATATTACAGAAATATACAAAGTGCCACAAATGCGAAAATTGTTATAGTACTGCTTTTTTATGCTAATATTCCTATTTAAGTGCACAATTCTGATCTTTTTAAGTATTAAATAGATTGCTATTTTTCAAACGAGTTTATGAATATTTGTAATGACGACAAATGAAATCAAAAACAATTAATTAATTTCTTTCACAAAGATAATTGGCAATAGTTTCTCATGGACAAACAATATTTTGTCTAATAAATGAAAATGTCATTGAGTCTGTCTGCTCATGACGCTGTCCTTTCTGTTTCGTAGGAATATTACATTTCTGAGGGTGAATATACCATTACGAGTCAAATTGGAGAGAAACGAACCAGACAAATCGATACTCCGAGGTCGAGCACACCATACCAACAGTAATCCCAGTTCGTATCGGACAACACAGTGGCAGTGTCAATATTTCCCACTCTGAAAATCTTTACAACGGTGACCCTGGAAGAAAGCTTTAAAAAGAAAGAATTAAATTACGAAGGTATTTTGTGAAGCTCATCGTCGTAGTCGCCAATTTCAAAGAATACCAACCGTCCACGAAAATGACATTAAATCAAAAACACCACTACAAATTTCTGTGACATTTGCAATTTTAGCTTGATTCAAGAATGGCCACTATTTAATACTCCACGTAAATTCCTACATAAATAAATCGGCTTCAGTGATAGGAAAATAAAAATGAATTCGTGCAAATAATTTCACGAATAAAATAAAAAATCTTTAACGCTTTCGTAATAACAGTGGAAAACTTGAAATTGACTTTTCCAGCTTGTCATATTTTACCATTTCCATACTAATCGTATTCGTAATTATAGTTATTTTCATAATGGTCTGATAAAATCAAGTAACCGTCCTTGCACATTTCTTCACCAATACAATGCCAAGAAG
This sequence comes from Gryllus bimaculatus, assembly GCA_017312745.1. NCBI lineage: Eukaryota > Metazoa > Arthropoda > Insecta > Orthoptera > Gryllidae > Gryllus > Gryllus bimaculatus. Next base: position 959,019 of record BOPP01000277.1, read on the forward strand.
AGGTTGCTTCGAGAAAAATAAAACTAAAGATTAATATTTCCATGTTCCTGAGTATAGTAACAGACCGACCAGTGTGTCATCCGTATGTATTTGAAAATTAATTGAAATTATTTTCAACAAAATATTTTGATAATATATTTTTTTATTAGAGTAAGAAATTTAGGTAACAACATAAACTGAGAACTCCACAGAAAAGTGTTTTTGTCCACTGTGTGAAGAAATTGGCGCAGTTTCCTCGCTCCCACGCAGACACGTGTGTCTATTTTAACATTCTAAAAAAACTGAAGATATTTAGGAAAAGGTAGAGATAATTAGCTTAATTCAGTCTAAAAGTTTACTCGTTATCATAATATAACGCTTACGAAACTCTGCTATGCTCTGCATTGTGTCAGCTATTTACAGAATATCGGGAAGAAAAAGTAGGCATCACAGAGAGGAATGACTGTATTATCATGGCGGCGGGAACCATTTGTTGAGGAATGCCTTAGAGATTATCAGTGTGGATTTAGAAAAAAATACGTCTACCACTGATAATAAATCTACCCAATAATTCAGAGAAAACGTGGGAACAAAATATTGAAATACATCAGTTATATATTGATTTTTAACAAACCTATGATTGTGTTAATGGGAAACAACTTCTACATATAATAGTAGAATTTGGTTTCCCACGTAAATTGCAAAGGCTAGTGGATATATCACAACTAACAAAATTAAAATACAAAACATGTTATTAGAAAATTTTTGAAGCTATAGCTGAGCTCCGTGAAGATGATTTACTATCCACACAACTATTTAATATATGCTTGGAAAAAGCAATCAGAGCCGTCAAAACAACCGCAAGAAGTGCAATATTTAATAGAACTATACAACTTTTAGCATATGCAGATGATGTTATCTTTAGAAGAACACAGAAATTCCTGGAAGAAAGTGTAGAAGAATTAATAACAGCTGCTAAGGTAATCGGTCTTTCAGTTAACTGTATTAAAAGTAAGGCATATAATAATCGGAAAAAGAATGAACCGCACTCAAACTTTCAAATAGGTAAAAAAAAATATGAAAGAGTAGAGGTATTCAATTATTTGGGATCTCTCATTCCACGAACAATATAGAAATGGAAATAAAAGCAAGTGTGGCCTCAGACAATAGATGTTTCAGAGCACTAAGATGTAAATTAAGATCGAGAAATATAGATAAATACCTCAAGGTCCAAGGGTAATAATATTGTATGGTGCCGAGTGTTGGACACTAATAAATAGGCTTGAATGTGTGCTGATGTCCTGGGAAAGAAAATCTTAAGATGCATTTTCGGCCTCACATAAGAAAGTGGACATTGGAAAATAAAGAGTAATTTAGAACTGGCAAATATAATAATAATCTGTGTATAAAACAACAGAAATTGTTGCACAAAATTAAGGTAAGAAGACTACAATGGCTCGGACATCTATTACGAATAAAAAAAGAAAGAATCCCCAAAATTCTCTTCTTAAAGAACCCCAAGGAAGAAGAAAGAAAGGAAGACCCCGTTTAAGATGGCTACATGTTGAATTGGATTTGAGATCAATGAGAGTGAGGGTGTGGAGAAGAAAGGCAAAAAGAGGAGTGAATGGGCATTGATCGTTCGAGATGCCAAGGTTAAACTTAAAGGGCCGTAGTGAGACAGGAGAATAGGAATAAGAAGTGAGGAATGACATTGAACATTACTACATTGAATGTTGAAATGGAGTAATGACAACGGAAGATGGATTTTATAAGTCATACAAGAAAGATTGAGGATAAGTCAATGAATAAGCACATATCTCGGAAACCATAGTGGCATTCTCTGAAATTGAAATTAAAAAACACCTGAACAGAAAATATCGCTACCGCCTTCGGCCTTTTAATCCTATCCAACCGTCTTCTAGTCTCTCGGACTGGACTAAACACACTCACGTCATTTTCTTACCAAAAAAAGGTTGTTATTTTCGATGGGTACAAAAACAATTATTTAAAAACGTATTACAATAACTTACAGATAAAGCTTCAGCGCGTGAGAGCAATATAATCAGAATCATGTGATCTAATATTATGGCGAAACATGTTTAGAGTCACATACGACGATGACTGAAAATTGTACTGAGGATGACGGAAAATACATCAGCCAGGCAACATTTTTCAAATACCTCTTCCTCAACAGCCTTTAAGGAAAATGTAAGTTTGTTAGTGCATGTGCCTCGTAGATAGACGCACTGGCGTCGGCATATGATTAGTAAGTGGTCTTAATATTACATACAAAATAATATTACACACAGAGTGCCACAAAACATTAATACGATGGACAATACGACACTACGCAGAATGAAGACAATATGGACTGAAAAGTTTAAAAAAATTCAAGAATAGTAAAGAACTGTGAAACAGTTGTGACTTTAAGGTAAAATAACATTTTATTTATCGCTATAAGTTCTAGAAAACGACAGTTAAAACATAAAAAATAGAAAAGATCCCTTAGGGTAAAATATAGCCCTTTTGCAAGTCATGCTAATTTAACATTGCTCATTGCAATCAGTAACAATAGTCTAGAAGACCTGCTGCTGGCAATAATGAGTAGCGCAGGAGCAGAGGTTCGCAGGAAGAATTATCTCACGTCAGTTCGTCATCTGCCAGAGGCCTCGACTGAGCACGTGAGTGATGAGGGGAGTTTGCGGGAATGGATGCGTAGGCCGACTGACGTGGAGTGATGCAAGTGCAGCTGGAGCTACGGGGAAGTGGTGGTAGCTTGCTGACGTTAGTTCGGGAGCTATGTATAACTTAAAACAACAGAAGCTCATATGATGTAAAAATATATTTCTAGCAAGTCTTCGTGCGAACTTTGCACGTTTTGAAGATAGTTTAACACTCTCGCAAAGTATGCATTTGGAGAAATTATCATTAAATGTGCAACAAAACATGTTTTCAAAATATTGAGTAATTTATAATGTATGCATTAAAACATGAAAGTTAACGATACGTATTTGAAAACATCATATTAAAAAGTTCCATAAAAAATTGACCAACTTTTTGTGTCCGTTAATTTTTTTTAACTATCAGACATACGTGAATTTTTAGAGAGCCCAAAACTTGAAATGCTAAATTGATGAAGCTTTTTTTTATCAAAATCTTCATTTAAATTTTGACTGCATTACTTTGAGATTGTTGATGGTCGATCGTCGAGGACAATCCTAACAACAAAATTCATGGCAGTAAAAATTCTCCGGTAAGAGCTTAGAGATAGAAAACCTATCTGTATTTCTGTAACGTATATACGGGATACCAGGGACGATGTTGCAGGTTCATGATGTAGGATATGTACGAAATAGAAGTGTATATATTTCAACTTATTTAGAAGACTTAATAAAGGCAAAATCACTCCTCTGGTGTGGCCTTGTGCGTCAATGCATGACAAAGGCGTTCGTGCATTGTGTTAACACGGCACATGCAAATGTTAGCACGTGCTTAGGACACTCGCTGGATATAGGACCACAATCCTTTTCAACGAATTTCTAGTTCATTCATACATAGTTAAAACTGTCTGTAGTATTTTTTAAATTGCAACGTCTGTAGTATTTTTTATAATAATTATCATTACACGTATTCAATACTTCAATTTTATTAGAGAGACCCTCATAGTTTGGTCATACTTAGGATAGCAATCGAGCCTAGGATGTTTGGTCATACTTAGGATAGCAATCGAGCCTAGGATGTTAGGGTACGCTTACGGGGGGGGCACTAATGACTTATATAAACAGTCAGCAGCTTCGAGTGCAATGAGATGTCACGAATCGCGAAAGTATATAACGGACTTTACTTTCTGCGTAAAGGAATGCGAACGAAAATATTGCGTGCCTTCAAAATTTGATTTGATTTTATCGCACAATTAAACAGAGTAAAGAAAGTTGGATTATTATCTTTGACGGTCTTCATATAAAAAAATTATAAGACTCCGTAGTAATATTAAATACAGAATATACAAACAAAATGAAAATTGGGAGTCCTCATCTAGCGAAATCTCTAGCATATGCTTGATCTGTTCATGCCTTGATGCCTGCAAACTGATTGATTAGTGATTCTGGGCGCGTTAACTGCTAAGGTCATTGGTCCCTTCAATGTAGAGCATGTTTTATTGCTGGAGGTGGCAGTGATCTTCCCTCCTTGGATGGCGAGATCCGAAGCCGACCTCCTCGTCGGCTAGGGGTGTTTTCACCAAGTAGGTATCTCTCACCAGCGGGACACCGCCTTCTACGAGACAAGCTCTAAGCTCCCAACCGCTAGTTTGTGGTAGTATAGTACATGTAAGTGTAAGTCTGTGTAAGTGTAAGTAAGGGATAAGGATAGAACAAGGAAGAGGAAAGAAAAATCGTGCGCGGTTCGTGGCCTGGGTCTTAAGCATAGTGTTGATTGGAGAAACTACGAAAAAATATGGATCGGAGCAGCCAGCCGCTAGAATTCTCTTCCAGGCAGCGGTTGAACTAATCCTAGCCAGTGCCTAGCTAGTGTCGAAAATCCTGCCATCGTTAGGTTTCAAACCCTAAACAGTTCAGTGACATTAGTTAATGTCCTGAGCCATCTAAGCCTGTATTGCCTGTATGTCATCACCATCTAAACTTTATCCCAGTTAGCTGGGGTCGGCTTTTTCGAATCGCTTACTACGATTCACTTTGATTTGACTGTGGATTTTACAAGCATTTGTGAGCCTGACGTCAACCCTCAACCCAGAGGACCAAACTTTTTTGGTGAATCCATTTTTGATATTTGTTTTTGACTGTGTATTTTACAACCGACTGTCAGCCTGACGTCAACCCTCAACCCGGAGGACCAAACTTCGTGACTTCATGTAGTTGAGGAAATCAGCTTAGCAACGTCGATTCTGCGGTCGTGGCCTTTTCAGTAGAACGATCCCAGCATTTGCCTGGATGACCGACGGTAACCACGAAAAACCGCCCAGGATGGCCGGTGCGGCGATCGAACCGGGCCTCCCGATTGCGAAGTCAGCAAGCTTCTCTCTGATCCACTTCGCTCGGTCGGTACAGTCTGTTAGTAATACGTAACATTGTTCAGAACGACTCCAATGAGTGAGTGTCGGAAGCGCGAGCGGTTCGGAAGGAAGGCTCCCGGGGAGGCCCCGAGAGCGCGCCGGTGGCGCCCACTGCGCAGCTGCGTGTGCGCATGTGCGCGCGTGTGCGCGGGCGGAGCGGCCCGCGGCGGGGCGGGGGGGGCGGGGAGGAGGCGGGTGGCGGTGCGACGGCCCGAAGTACGGAAGGTCACCAGCCACTATTTATAGGTGAAGGCGCTGGCGGCGGCGCCAGGCTCCGTGCTCGCAGCCGGACAGGCAAGCGGAGCGGGGCGGAGCGCAGCGGGCCTTTGTCAACAAACAAGCGACATTTCCTACACGCATTTGGGACGCGCTTCGGGAAACCGCCAACGACGCGACCCGGCCGCCGCTTCTCACAGACGCGTGGCTTCGACGCTCACGCAGAGGCGGCGGGAAGTGCCGGGCTCTACGTGGGATACTAGCCCACACCGATCTTGTTGTACTAGGGGGCACAATTCCCATGAATTCGTCCCCCCTTTTATCCTAACCCTCTGACGTCACGCTAGGTTGGTATCCGGATCCCGCCGGAACACAAGTTTGCCCTCGCGGCAACCTCCCCATTCAATGCCTGGGTTGGGGCTACCCTGCAAGCTCAGAGCTAATAGCTATGCAGGCTAGAACCGGTGTCGAATCAATGCGCCTTTCACAGGCGCCGGGACAGTCCATCGCGCCACTGCCACGACGAAGCCGATAGCCCAACAGAGAACTAGGGTTCGGGCGGCTCGGAGCCACCTTCCGGTCTCCTCCCTGTCTACACCTTTAGGCTATTGACGTGAGTATCGCCAGAACCTAGGCGGGTGGATTCAGGTCCCCGCCGGACGTCTGTATGTGGTTTCAAAGCAATCCGAAGAATCTCCTTCACCCGATCCTGCCCAAAGGTCTACGCGCCCGACTGAGGAGTTACCGGGCAATCCCAACAACCAGGAGCTTACGAGAAGCATCGGCTACGCACTACCTCCACCTTGCAGCCATCGACGTGAGTGTCGCCGCGAAACTCGGAGTCCGAGTGGTCGTCTACAACTCTCAACCAGAGACCGTGACCACCTACGCAGCCACGGCTCCCTCTGCGGGGTAAAGCGGGGGGGGGGGAGGCACGAGGACTCCAGTATTGTATTCTTCTTTTTTTTTAGTTAATTAATGCCTTATTTTACGTGGCGAAACGCTCTTCCGTCTGAATGAAAAGAAGGAATGGAAAAGAAGGATCGCACGCGGCTGTGAATCGTTGTTGAAAGAACTGCTCCGGCAGCGCGCCGTAATTCATTGCAGGAAAGCACAGAAATGATATGACAGGCTTCTGCGGCCTGAGTCATGATCTGGGATGTCCGGGTGACGCCGCGTCGAAGACCCTGGAAAGGACCGCGATATGTCGGTCAGCCTTCGACGCGGCGACACCCGGACAGCCCAGAGCATCAGTACAGAAATCGCATAGCCGAAGGCGTGCGAAGTCTACGTCAAAAGAACAAGCGAATTACATTTCTGAGTTTCTCTTGGTCGCCTTTTCGTTTAAATGTTTATTTGTGTATGGCAATTTTTCAGTGAATAAATAAAACATACCAAAAATATACTACTAAAATTAATAAAATGAAATCAGTTATGCCGACCCATTTACAGGATTTCTTGATGGTTACAAATTACAGAAATGCAATGTTTTAATAGGTATATGGGGTTCCTTTCGAAATGTTTACGGCAGCACGACCCCCTGTCCCCCTTGCAAAGCACTAGAAGTATCGCTGCAAAGCACTAGAAGTGCATTTGGTGTAGAAAAAAATGACAAAACTTAATTTTTGGATGTAGGAGTTCAGTGAAAACAGAAAGAAGCAATTTTCTTTAACCCTATCGGTAACATTTTCTTATGGCGTCTTTGGCTGTGATGTAGAATGTACTCGATGCAAATATTAACTAGCGTGAACATGATGCATGTGGTGAAATGGGAGGCCACTTGATCACGATTGCCCATATACTTTGTGTATGTGTGAATGTGCTCCCTGCTTACAGAGCGAGAAAGAGAACGCAATGTCCTTGTCGCGAGCATGTAATTACCAGTCGTGAAAATCAGTTCACAGGTTAGAGCTCAAGTGAGAGCTCGAGTGATCTTTTACGATTGTAGCAGTCAAGCCAAAGGTTTTGAACAAAATTAACCACCCTCTGTCAACAGAAACGTGTAAAGTTGGCAACATTAAATGTCTTACTGGTTTATTACGAAGTCCACATTCTTTCTTCTTATATTATTTCTTCTAATTTCCTACTTCTCGAAAAAAAAGCTTTGTGAAGTTACCAGCAAATAAGAGAAACGAGCATTTTAGAGATCTGACGTTTATGACTCAAGGTAGACACTTATATGTAATCAAATGGATACTGAAAACCAATTAGAGGTTTAAAAGATGGCAAGACCCTGACCTTCTTACTTTGAAAATCGTGTGGATCCCCATGGGTCGTACGCTCTGAACAATCAATCAATCAATCAGAGGTTTAATAGTGTAATAAAATAGTTTGAAAGATATTTGTATTTGCAAATCTCGCCATCCAAAAGAAGAGACATCTCTCATTTTTAAACACTTCGATGTTGAGACGAGACGTAATTGGTTCAGAACTTCCCTCCACGAGAACTTCCTAACGTATGAGTGCAAAATATGGCCCCAGGGCCATATTGCTGAATCATGAGAAACAGCTGGTCAGAAATGAAATTTAATGAACAGGTGCTAGAGTAAATTCACTAAATGGGAGAGAAGAAATTGCATTTATGTTAGACATGACCCACCAATCCAAAACATGTTTGAGGGGAAGAAAGCAACAGGCTGACCAATACTCTCCTACACTAAAGACTTAATTGAGGAAATAGGGTGTAAATATCATGCCATGAAATGAAGGGGTGGCTGCAAACCTGATGGCACAGTTGCATCGATATCGCTCATTCTTTAGTAAATACTGAGATGCTTCGTCCGACAGCAAGTGAGGTTTATTAAATACAATGTGATGATTAATAAATGTCTATCAAATTAAGTGACCTACGCGGAAATGCACGTAGCTAAACAAATTCATAGTGTGCTTCTCAGAAAAATGTTTCCTTTTTTAGGCACACTCCCGCTTAATGATTATAATCGTTCACTATAAAACGTAAAGTTCAATATAAACTGAAAGAACGTTTCCGTTAAAAAAATAGTATTTATTTCTCAATTGTCTCCATACAAGTCATGGACCAAGGGGTGAGGGGAAAGAAGTCGTACATTCGCAGAACAACTCAAGTCATCATTTTCCTAGCTCCCATTAAACTATGGGAAATTATGCTTCTAAAGGTTACCCTCCTAAAGTGGCACATTTTGCGATTTTGAACTAATTTTTGTAAATCCACGACACCTGCACCCATTTGAAATATCTTTAAAATGACAGAAACAGACCTTACCGCTGACGCACGCAGCAACTTAGAGCCCACAGCCAATAATATGTGGCACGTACACACACACACACACACACACACACACACACACACACACACACATACTGTCAAACAAATATCATGATAAAACCACAGTTTGTTTTGCCTATGGGGCTCTCAAAACGCATTTTACCTCCGAAATTTCGACGTCGAATTTTTGGATTGTGTCCAATACTTTGCCTCTATACTGCAAATAGCCAAGGAAAAGGGACAAAGAGAGAAACTACAGTTTTTGCACTGAAACTAAATGTAGTGATTCCAATCACTAAATCAACTAATTAGTTTCGGAATATCGATTTCTGTTTGTATTGTTGTAAAAGATAATAAAAATACTCCCTAGGTAAATTATAAATGCGCGTAATTTTATGTGACACTTAGCAATTAAGCCGATATTTCTATGATTCATTCATTTTACTTCACTTCACTGCAACACCCTTCGGTAACCAGTAATTTACTCATTAACGGTACATCGTTGGTTGTTAGTGTTTCTAGGCGTGTCAACTACCGAGGTCACTAGTCCCGTACGCGTAGTGCATGGTTTTCCTCGGGAGATGCGGTGATCTTCCCCAGCTGTATAGCGCGATCCGGCGCCGACGGACCGTCGGCTAGCGGGGTTTTCCCTAACCAGGCATCTCCACTAGCGAGGCACCGCCCCAGCCGGGACAAACTCTCACCTCCCTACACGTGTGTTAGGTAATGCGTGTAAGTGTGTGTGTGTGTGTGTATGTGTGTGTAAGGGGTGAGGACAAGTAAGAGAAAAGTGAGACCGATCCGGCGCCCGTTTGTGAGGGTAATGCTCCGGCATTCACCTGGTGTTGATCGGAGAAACCACGGAAAACTACCGTTCAGAGCAGCCGACCTCTAGAATTCTCCTCCAGACAGTGACTGAATTCGACCTAGCTCACAAGCTAGTGACGCAAAACTTGCCGCTCGGAACTCCAACCTAGGATATCCCAGTCAGAGGCACTGCACCATCAATCAACCAACTAAGAAGACTATGACGAGAAAATATTTCCGTTCGTCTTGAATCCTATTGTTTTACAAATGCTCCAATTGCCAATAAAATAAAATGTATTTTCACTTCATTTTTGGTTAAATAATAAAATTCGAATTAAAGTAGCCATGAACTGAAAATAAATTTGTACAAAAGTGTACAAAACAAGGTGATTTTTCGACGTTAATCGTCGCAAACAACCGCAATATCAACGTGTCCATTCGAGGCATTAAAATCTGAGGACAGCAGAGCGAGAAGGCAGTCGCTTGCAATCCCCTGGCGCTTCTTGTACTGCGTGAGCAAGCAAATCGGCGTTGGCAGCGGCGCAACATTGTCTCTCGCGCCTCTAGCGGAGATTTCCAGCAGCTCTCGAGCACAACTTCCAACGTGTTCTGTTTGCGGTGAGAGACAAGGACAAAGAGAGGAGACAAGGTCCAGCAAACGTCGGTTTATTTGTAAACTTACTTGCTTTCGCACAGTGTCACTTTGGTTACTAACTTTTCAGTAAACGAATAAAAAACATTAAAAATGTATTTTCCAAGGCAATGGTTCAACTGCAAGTAAATCTGTGACATTGTCAGGAGAACGTAAATCTTTACTGCTCAAATGCGCAATTAAAGCTTCAAATGTTTGAGTGTACGTCATTCTTACTACACTACCTAAGACAATTATAGATATAGTAGTGCGTTAAGTCATTCATTTGTCGTTTCCGAATCGAAGAAAATAATATACACTAATCTCGCCTAAATTCACATTTGGTATCTAGAATATTGGAATTTGGAATATTACGCATATAGTCAATTGAATATTACATTAATATATTTCACGAAAATAAGTTCATTCGTTCAGAAATCGGTATCGTAGATCACCTAGTTTTTCACGTAGTTTTTCTAATACCACACACGGTAATAGTATTGACATATTTCCAAAGGAGCAATAGATTCGTTCGTAATGATCAATAAATTTAATACGTGAAAGAACGGAGCTTTTCCTCTAAATTAAATATCATTTTATATTGAAGAACATTGGATCAATTACCCAACCATGATCGATTTTCTATCATCCGCTTTTAATAGAATTTAAAAATATGAGGATATACACGCTATATCAATATTTCATTTGTGGTATGATGGTATCAGAAGAAGGCATTGATAATTTTAATCAGGGAAATTGTCAGGGAGTCCCTATGAAATTATATTTCTGAGTCAGTTGCACAGTCTCGGAAAAAAACAGTCAACTAATCTACAAAGATGAATTACAATGAGGAATTTTACATATTAAAACGAGAAATATTCACAATTTTCATCAATTATACTGAAAGAAACTAGTCTAAAAATATTTCGGAGCTCCTCTTTTGTGATCTGTGCTGCACCACCATGAGAGAGAGGGGGGGAGGCCTTGAAATAGTAGCATGTGTGCATTTTGATACTCGAAATATTCCGATCATCCCCTGCCAATTTAAAAGAAGAAATGAGTGAAAGTATGAATACAGAATGAGTACCGTGAGTAAGGCTTGGTAATACATAAGAAAGGTGGATATTAATCTTTTACTTGCGGTTTGCGAAAACCATTTGACGAGATAATCGAGCGAAAAATGGAAGAAATAGATAAGTTTGGAGCGCTGCCAAAGGCTAGCCGGAGGTTCGATCTCCGTGCGATCCAAATGAGCAAAGCATGTGACCACGGCGTTCTCCCGCCCCCCCCCCTCCCCGACCACTCTCGTACTATCAGCATGCACATTACTAGGGGCTGCCAAAAATGATCATTGCCAAAAATGATCAAAAAATGCTCTTAAAATGCTTTTAAAATGCCATTAAAGCAAATTAAAATGTACGCCAAAAAACAAGAAGCAAGTAAAAAGTTTGATGAAAAGCACTTCAGATGATCAACTCACGCTGTTGGATATGGTACTTATGTAATCGAGGCTTCCTTTTGTTCGAGTGAACTCAGCTTGCAAACGTTGGGTTTTGAGTGTTCTTTAAAAGAAAACATCTCGGCGAAAAATGCAGTAAAATGACGTAAAGAGGTTAAAAAAGCTTATTAGTCGAAATTACGAAAAATGAGATATAAAAATGGGTCATTTCGTTTCGTTGTAACATAAAATGAATTTATATTCTAAATGGCAGTGTTCTAAAGTGAAAAGAAAAAAATGACGTATCATTAAAATTCGCTCCCTACTCATTACTCAACTCGTTATTAACATCATTACATCTCTACAGAAACGCCTTACCGGGCAGCCCCGACGACGGCTATGTTAAAATTTCTAGCATACTAACTACGTTCATTCTATTGTCACGTGCTACTCGATAAATATACAAGTGCTTCCAAATAAATGTTACAAACTGCTAAGTCATGTAGAGCGATCAAAAATGATCACCATTTGGGCATGGACATGTAGAGGGGAACTATATTACAGAGTTATCTGCATTTATACGTGCAGAATTTGTCCCTGATTTTAGGTAACCCCGAATTCGCAGATGTTCATCAAGTACATGCAATCGCCTTGAAAACGGCAGAACGTGACATGCCAAACATCTGTGCCAGGGGATGCCCTAAAAATCAGGGACAAATGTCATTTGTATAAATGCAGTTACAACTCCGTTACATGAAATTTCTCATCATCACACATTAATTTGTAAAAGGTGATAATTTTCGACCCATGTACAATCTCTAGAAATTTTTTACATTTATTCTGCATAATGCGCTTCTGTATAATGCGCTAGAGATGTCTGGCTCAGTAGCGCTACCAGAAGAAGAGGCAATTCGCCCCCTATACAGTCAACTTAGGGAAGGCACCTAAATATAAATTCTATTCAAAATTCACTTCAGTAAAAATTAATACAAATGTTCATTACTTGTAGTAGAAATTAAACTATATTTGAGAGATCTAGAGCACAAGGGGCATAAGTGCATTTTGGGAAAATTTTGAGTTACGAGTTGGAGTGTAAAGTCAAAACTCTATTTTATTTCGAGAACAAACGATATTCTAATAGCTCAGTCGCCGCGATCTAGCAGTGAAAGGAAAATGCCTTCCGTAGGGTTTTCTATGGTCATTCATCATTCAACTCGATTGTCTTAATACCTCATTTAAAGATCTTATATGCCTTGCGTTCTAAGCTCCTCATTATGCCACGACACAATTGTACTGTCCTGCCAACGTTCTGTACTGTACAGAACGTACTGTACTGCCAACGTCCTGCGTTTGGGCGAGGAGACCCTGCATTCGCGACGCACTACACGTACTTGACCAACCCCATCGAGGCGCGAATCGTCACTTTCAATTTATTCAGAAATTCTGGAAATCAGAGTGATTTAAGGAGTTATATGGCTATTAAAGTGCTATAAGCCACAATTTTAAGTTTTTGAAGTTGACCATACGATGCTCTAAGCAATCTTCTTCCCATTTACTATTCCATGTTTTCATTTCCATATCAGAAGGCAAGGTAACACCTGACTGTCTTGGCCTTCCGTTGATTTGCTTAGTACCCCAAACATTGAATGAACTGTATTTACAAAAGCGCATGAATACCTGACCGAACCCTTCATTTGTTTGGGAAGTAGTAGATCTGGACATCCTCGGTTCGTGTCTCGGGAGTGGCCTATTTCAACACCAGATAATAACAACCCAGATCTGATTGGTAGATTCCAGTTGTCATCATCTGTCATCTGAAGTGTAATTTATTTTACTAAAAAATACCATTTCAGGGATGATATTAGTTCATTGGGATTTTAACTTGAAAAACTATGAGCACGTCACTGAACTATTGAAATTCCTATGGGTAAGGTGACATTAATACCTGAAATGAAATTTTTTCTAGCTTTTTATTTCACACGTAAAACAATATTTTAGCATTGAAAGCTGAAAGAATAAGCTATAATGAAAATATGACCCCGAGGTACACCACAATAAGAAATAAAAAAAATCTCTTAACCAATGTCGTCAGCCTGATTTACGATGTTATGGGCTTTTTAAATCCATTTGTTTACTATTCATGTACTTTAAGCCACAACAATTCAATAATTCTAATATCCACTAGCACAAATCATGACAATGCCCTTTAAATTCGTTTGTTCTCTATATAAAGAAACTGCTCTAAAAAAACATTTGTATACATTTGAGATAATATAATCGATCGTTTCTAAACAATTATTAATACATTTCTACACGATTCACTTCAAAATGCTTTCACCAATTATATTTGATATCAAGAAACTAATAAAGTTTAATTTCATGCTTATAATTTCAAGTTTCAAAATAAATTTAAAGAACAAAATATAATTGGCAAAATAAACAAAAAATAGCAAAAATTGTTAGTTCTCAGGGGAATTATATTGAGAACTTGTTTTCGGTAAATGACTTTCATTGTGATGGTACGTGCTTCGACCACTTTCTTTATAACACAACGAGTAAACACTGGTAAGTTGTCTTCATCCGAAAGTACGCTAAATAAACTCTACTGAAGAAAAAATCCTACCAATAACATGCGGTGCATCGAAGCAATGTGGTAAAAACTCATCATCGCCGACGCCGGCTGGGTTGATTGATTGATTGATTGTTAGTGATTCCGGGCGCATTAACTAATAGGGTCACTAGTACCGTAATCCTCGGATGGTGGTGGTGGTGGTGGCCTTTCCTTGCTGTATAGCGAGATCCGGCGCGTACCTACCGGCGGCTAGCGGGGTTTTCCCCAACCAAGTATCTCCCACCAGCGGGGCACCGCCCCAGCCGGGACAAGTTCTAAGCTCCAGACCGGCCTCCCGGCATGAGTGGTAGTGTACTGCAGTGTGTGTGTGTGTGTGTGTGTGTGTGTGTGTGTAAGGGGAGAGGACAAGGAAGAGGTAAGAAAGATCGCGCACGGTCTGTGGCCCTTTCAGGGTACCGCTCTGGCATTCGCCTGGTGCTGATCAGAGAAACCACGGAAACTACCGATCTCATCAGCCGACCGCAGGAATTGTCCACCAGACAGCGACTGAATTCGACCAAGCTGACAAGCTAGTGTCGAAAATCCTGGCACAGTCGGGACTCGAACTAAGACCTCCCAGTCAGAGTGACCGCAGTGACATCAGTTGATGCACTGAGCCACCTCTCCCGATCCTCGTGCTGGGCAAAGCTTAGTATCCCGTGAGTTCCAAGAAGGCCATAGACCTGCCTGTTGGCAACACAGGCCAGGACGAGGCTCTGATTCCGGCGGAGGAAGGCCTCATTCACAGCAACGTCTTCATCAGCGGCCTCCAACCGCCCGCGCGCGGCCCTTGGCTTTTGGCTGCCAGCCCGGGTTGGCCTTGCGAACGCACCCGTGGAAAAAAGCCGTGCCATGTCAACCAAATAGCCCGATTAAGCAGAGATGCATGCAGAGAGTTACAATACTGAGGGTTCTTTGCCATATAACATTTCGGATTTAATTCCGCTTATCAAGTCAGTTTGCGAAAAGCTTTGTGAATGACATGTTTACTCCTTCCCTGCTTACAACAACGATCGGCATCTGAAAGGAATCCACATACTACATACATTCTTACAAAACATTTCCTTTTATAAGTGTGCAATCAGTTGCTCAGCAGGACTTGGATTAGCTACACGTACAGCTATCCTGCGCCATTTTTTCAGACAAACCTTTCTCTAATAGCTCCAACCTTTCCTTTTCCTAAGTATTTGATGCTATTTTATTATGCTCATTGCTGTTTGACATACAAATTCAGCATGTATACCAAAAGTGTTCACATAGATATGAAATGTAACATTTCCTGAAGTAAATACCCCTTTTAAATTTACGCGCTCAGTTAATGATCGTCATGTGGCAATTACACGTGTTATGGAAATTAATTTTACACTTTCGATTAAAAATTATGTAAATAAATAGCATCAAGGTTTTTCACATCACGTGACAAAATAGTAATAGGATTTTGCAAACTGCTATGTAAAGTGTCTGTTTATTTTTGAACTTTTTATAAATTAAATATTCGCAAACTCTTGTGTAAAAAGGTGTCTGTTTATTCTTGAACTTTTTATAAATGAAATGTTCCCTCACAGAGGAGTTATCGAAAGAAAAAGGCTGTGGCAACAGCACTGACAATAAAGTAAACATAGGAGGCTATGCTAGGGATATACAAAAGTATGAAAGACAGTTTCCTTTATCGATCCATTTGGTACGAAACTCTTAAAGCCATCTTCTAAAACGATGGTAGCGTTTTATTCAGTCTATGGAAGTTCTATTAAAGTATTTATTTTGATGTATGTGTCCGTATTATTTTATTGCAATAGTTGCTTATGCAACTATTCAGTAGTGCGATAATGCGTGTGTTTGAGGCAGAGCACGCAGATAGCAAGGTCCGGCTGTGGCGGCGGTGGAGGCTCCCGCTAGTCGGCAGATAAAGCAAACTGCAGGGCCAACTGTTTGCATAGAGAGATAGACGAACGGAACCTCATGCGGGGCAACGCTCTTCAGGCCGTCTGGCATTGCGGGAACGAATTTGGAAACGGGCACGCGCACAAAGTGCAAATGTTTTAATGACTATGAACGTCGAGATAGCGGGAGTGGCCTCTGGATTGGGTGTATGCCTGACCAACAATCGCGTTTATTCCTATCATTGATACTTAAATTCATTCACAGGATATTAAATGCGTAGACAGAGAACCACTATTTCTCAAATAGAATTTTTATTCATTGAGAAGTGATCCCGCTGTTGCGTTCAGACTACTTTAATGTGTATGACGTTTAATAAATAAATGAATTATATGGAAGTGGAATAATAACGCGCGCTCCGTCTTATCTCACGTTCGGAAACAATCGTTTGATAAGATTGATTCGTAGGCTTCCGCTGCCACAGTCATTTGATTCTTGGCTGTCCGGGATGAGCCGCGTCTTACTCGACCGAGCTGACGTTTCGGCCATCATGTGGTGGCCTTCTTCGGAGCTATACTGCTGGGTATAAGCTCTGCAGCAGTGTAGCCCTGAAGAAGGCCACAACACGATGGCCGAAACGTCAGCTCAATCGTCCGAGACGCAGCTCCTCCCGGGCATCCGAGAATCAATCGTTTGATTAATATTCTGTCATTCCCTCACTTCGATATCCGCGAACCTAAATTTTGCATAGGAACTTCATTGGTTTGATAATATTGATATAAGTTTGGTCAATCGTTGGATTAATATTCTCTCATTCTCCTCACTTCGATATCCACGAACCTAAGTTCTGCGTAGGAACTCCATTGGAAATGCCGCTCCGTCCTCGCAGCAGTTTCGTGCCGCGCACGGCCGAAGTGCACTTCCACACGCTGCTCTACGCCACGTGTCAAGGTCCTTCTCTCGCTCCGTCCTCACCGCCAGCGCCATCTGCCAGGCGGCGGCGACGTGCGGGCAGCCTCTCATCCATTGTGTGTACACGGGCGCCGTGTTTGAAGCTTATAAACGCAGGTCGAACTCATTCTAGAAGAGTGACCGCATCGTCCAGAAGAATCAACGTCAACATTAACCTTCCGATTCACCATAGTATGCCCATTACCACCTTTGTAAATCATAAAAACCATTCCAATGAAATAAAATAATTTCGGGCCCCATCTTCTATGAAGAAAGAATAGCAGGCAAGAAAGACGGACGACGTCGCTAGTCGAATTGCTTATCTACGCAATTCAACAATGATACTAAGTCCTTGCGCCGGTAGCCGAACTTCTTAACCAAGCTCCGTGAAGTTATGGAGGTTAAGCAGCTTCCAACATCGCGAATTCTGGATGAGTGAGACAATCTTGCAATCTCGGGGATCTAACGGCACTGAGCCCCTGACCGAAGGGATAAAATGCAAACACTGAAGCGGATAAAGGAGGTTTACTCCACGGTCGACGCCAGTACGTGGTTGTATACAACCTTGTGAATTAACGTAGCATAACTAAAAAAAGGTTAGCACTTCCCAGATGAAACTCTTAAGGTAAGCCAATATGCGTCCGTTCTAGCCCCCACCTTATTTCGCCAACATTTCACGGCTGTAGACGTACTTCACCCGTCGCTCTTCTCCCTCCTTTCAACTTTCTCGCCCCGCACCTCCCTGCTTCGCCGCACCTCGCTTCTCCTCTTCCTCGTCTCCCCACTCTGCCCCCGTCCTGACCTGACCCGCCTCGGCCGGCCGGTTAGAACAAGTTATCCAGTTGACTTCCCACGCGAATCTGACCTCCACGGCCTCCTCTGTTTTCTTTTTACGTTCTCGTAAACGTAGTATCGAGAATGTATGTAATGCTACACAAAATATGTAGCATTTTTGATGGAGAAACAACATTCGTACGTCCCTGGTAACGCAAAGGTTTTTATTTTGTAAATATATGTATTTTCGTCCGTTTGTCAACATAAGCGCCTAATCTTGATTTAGTAGGATTTCTACCAAAATCGATATTTACCTGTCAAACCTCTGTCAAATTGAAAAGGATCTTTTAATTTTTGGAAGTCGTTTATGAGAAGCTTCTTTTCAAAAAATTCTGAAAATGGCATATATATTTTATATGATATTACATGGTGTACACGTGATCTTTAAACCTCTAAAATCCCGGGAATTGCCAATTGGAACTCCTGCAATTCTTTGCCGAAGAGTTTTTACCGAGATGGCTGAAGAATTATTAGGATACAAGTTCCAATATTACAATCTTATAAAATTGTTGAAAATACTATGAAAAAGTATGTCCTGACATCACTAGTGTCTTCGGAGTCCTGCGTGCACGTACAATTTGTACGGGAAAAAAATAAAACATGAAAAATCTCGATAACTTCACGCAATCAAATTATAATGGATATTCACTTAAAGGGAAAGAGGAGAAGGTGAAGAAGGAAGGGAAGGACGAGGGGGAGGGGAAAGTGACGAGGGAGGGGGGAAGGAAAAGGAGAAGGCGGAGGAGAATTAGGAGGGGATGGAGGAGAGGAGGAGGAGAAGGAGGAAGAAGAAGAGGAGGAAAAGGCGAAGGAGGACGAAAAATGAGAAGGCGAAGGAGGAGGGGAAGGAAAAGGAGATTGAATAAACTCAGTGGGCGGAGACGCGGCCATCCAACCTTCGACTGCATCCGCCGCAAAGGACCTCCCTGCTGCGCGCCCGCCTCTCGCGGCCGTGGCCAGAACTACGTATTCTCTCTCCCCCGTGCGTAGTCCACGCCAGCCACCCATGCCTCCTGAGCCACGTCTGCCTCATGCTCCGAAGACAAACACTCGCTTCATATCATTAAGAGCATTTCCCTTCGGCCAAGGCCTTCACGAAAAAAAATCAATAAGGCGTCATTTCTTTCAGGCCATTCTCAAATAGATTTCCTTACTCTTTCGGAACAGAAATTCTCGAGTTCCACGTCCTTCACAACTGTAGGCAATTGGTCAACCAAATCGATGCGCGCTTGAATAAGTACAACTCAAATGAAGTGTAAAATTCAAATCAATAAAAATAATACGACAAAAATCATTACAATTAAAACGATGGAATGGGTGCACATCGGAACTTTTCTTTATATTACAATGTATGTATGTATGTATGTATGTATGTACTTTGGCAGAACAGCTCTTAACGAGCCAAGTCCTACAAGCAGCGTCCCGGCCTTGCGGCCATGGGTAAAGGAGTACGTGTGGTTAGCACATATCCAATCCTACGCTGAATTCTAGTCTTCTCAACCTGAGAAGTGAGCTTTCTCATCGTCCCACAGCAACAGATACTGGGACGTTGCAAGGAAAGCGCACAATTAATTTTTGCCCCGACCTAGAATCGAACCCGGGGTGAGCGGTGGAAACCGAGCAGGTCTTTATATTACAATATTCTCGTGAAATTCAGGTTTAGGGTGTTATAATGATTTGAAAGAGATGTAACAATAGGGGTCTAATTTTTTGAAAGATTTCTTAATTATTATAATAAAACAGAATATTTATAACAGTGGAGTAGGACGTCGGCACGTGGAGAAGGTATGAATGTTATCAGCCATAAGCCTAATCGTTCTACCAGAAGCTGTGATCGTGAGTTCAGCATCTACTTTCCCACGGCACTTGAGTAAATGATATGGTCATATTTGTAACGGTTATGAAAAACGATACTTATATTTAAGGAATGTGTATAACGATAACTGTATTGCAAATAATGTACTTTTAATATTTCAGCTATTATGGGCAAATCCTTCTTCACCTAACTGCTTAAGAATATGTGCATCATCTAAGTGCTGCAGGGTGTGATAGGTAGCAGCACACCTTGTACGAAATTCAGTAACCAACTTCATTACTACAATTTAATTTTTTTCCGTACAAGGTCAATAATGAGCTTAGCTCTGAACCAAGTTATCCGAACGACATTGAATCGGATTCATTTTCGTAGCAACAAAGCACGGAGGTTTGATGAGCTTCAAAAACTTTCATCAATCCACTCATTAATCAAAAACGTGCTCAAAATTTACTATCCTTCGAAAAATTTTACTTCTTTAGATATCTCCACAATTAATAGGATGGTTTAGTTTGGTTTTCTGTGATATTTTCATTCTAAATGTTCTGTTAATTCAAAAACACGCACATCTAAAAAATAAAACACTTTAAGATGGAATGTGCTACACTCCAAACACCTCTTACGTTGCAAGCTTTAGCGATGACTTAAAAATTGAATGTACATATAGTCAGTTTGTTAAAATAAATTAATCAAGAATTCGGATTTGAATATATTTCTATGTAATAACTTACACACAACATTCAACCAATCTCAAAATTTCTAGATTCGGAGGAAATATTTTGATTACATTAAAATTAAACACAGAGCTTTAAGAAAAAAGTGTTTCCATATAAAATGCGCATAATTTAGACTGTAATATAAATGAAAAAATTGTATTAAATCACAAATTTTCAAAATACTTACAAACAATACAAAATTGCTTCTCCAATAATCTTCCTATATAAATATTTTCATGCACCACGTTCTTTCAAAATTTAAATCAATGTAATACATTGTGTGTAAGGCTACTATGATTTAAATCATGATTTAAATCAAATTGTTTTTTTAAACTAATGATTTCATTAAATATTTTTTATTTGTAATATTTAATTTTTTAATTTAAATATTTGTAAAATAAAATTACTCAGTTAAAATAATTATATCAACTACAAAGTTGATGTAAATAATATTTTATATTTCTTATAAACGCTTTCACATAATTGAACTATTTTGAGAAAATAAAATACAAAATGAACAAACTTATGAAACGAAGGACAATGAACACTTTGTAGTAGAGTAATATACTAATAGACTTAGATGATCAATTAGGTTTTATCCAGCATTTAATTGTCTGTCGGTAAAATCTAATTTAGTAGCAATACTCCCCTAACACACACGGAGCTAGTTTCGAGAAAAACACATTTAAAGCTTCAACGGGGACCATAATTCTATATTTTTATTAAATTGTTTGCTAAAGCCACTTAAAGTACATCTTAAAGATGATGAGCATTAATAAAAATGGTATTTTATTAATACTCATTTAAAGAACAAAATTAATAAATTCCGTGGTGGTAGCAGATATCTTGTGGTAATTCATAGTATTGTAAAGGAAATAATCTTCACAAAAGTTTTAACTTTTAAAAAACAGTTAAAACTTTAACAGTTAAAACTTTTGTGTAGATTATTTCCTTTACAATAACAAAATTAATATTGTTAAAACTAATAAAACAGAAGATAAACTTGATAGTTTTAGTAATATTAACCTTTTTATTTATGTTTCTATTGATAAAACTCCATTTTAAGTTGTTTCTCACTGACAGTTAAACGGTAAAGGGAAAGTGCGCAGATAACAACCATTATACCCCATATTTTTTATACCAGAACAACTGTTAAGTAAAATTTAATATTTAAAAAACTGTAACATTGACATAAGGTTTTCAATGAATTAAGTTGCTTTCAACAAAGAGAGCTTTTTGGTTAGAGTGGTATTGCACAAAGAAAATGTTAAAATTTCCTTGAAGGAATAATGCTTTTTTCCTAAGTCATGGTAATAGTTGATGCCACAAGCTTATTTGTTAATGTGGACGCAGGAGAAATGTTCAAAGAGCGCAGAACTATAAGTAAATCAAATTTAAAGATTTTATGGGTTAGGATGTATTGCTTTGGACCCCTCAAATATATATCTTATGTTTTTTTAAATTACAACAATTAATGATAAATTTAAAACCTGATGTTTAAAATTTTTCTGCTTTACGTGTTTACTTTACCTTTATTACTATAAATTACTAATATGTTTATTACTGCTTTTAATTTGATTTTTTCCAGCCCTAATTGTGCGCAACTTTTTAATGCATATATTAGAAAAAACCGTACTTAAAATTGTTTTCATTCATTTTCATCATTGCGTCAATTAGAATGGTTTGCCCATTGTTTCAACTCCATAAGGAATAACTTCAAAAGATATGAGTTATAGTTCCACAAGTTCACAACAGCCCGCCGATACAAGCCCATTGTAGAAATCAGAAAAGGGAGATCAGAGTTCAAGAACGAGGATATTCTACTTACGTCATGCTGGGTGATTCAGATAAACTATTGCTGAAACACCTTTACAAATCCACTTGCATTGCAGATACATTTTATTAACAGTGTAAACGTATGAGAAGATGAAGAATGATACTCTGTCTTTGATTTGTTTAGTTACTATATCGCTGTCTTATGCTCTTGTCAAACCATCTTGAAACTCGTTGGCTTGGTTTGCAACTGTTTTGCTCCATGCCAACCTTCAATATTTCCTTGAAGACAGACTTCCTTTGACACACTTACGTACGTTCGGTACATACGTAAGTGTGGCGGCAGGTATCTTATGTAACAAATTAAACCTATCATTTAAACAGTTGTATACAAGTGTTATGTTA
Source organism: Gryllus bimaculatus (assembly GCA_017312745.1). Classification (NCBI taxonomy): domain Eukaryota; kingdom Metazoa; phylum Arthropoda; class Insecta; order Orthoptera; family Gryllidae; genus Gryllus; species Gryllus bimaculatus. The sequence continues at coordinate 981,389 of BOPP01000277.1, forward strand.
AACTTGCTTTTCCCTCGCATCGATTCGCTTTTTAGCTAGAGCCGTGGAATACACTCCGTTGTGGCTCTTCCCTCTTTTTGTCAAAAGGAAACAAAAATTCGTTGTTCCCATTGGCAGCAAAAAATTGTGATATTTCTAACACACGTTTGTTTTGTCTGTAAATTTAAAGATGCTTACTATTTGTTCAAATTGAAATATATTCTTGTCGCCATTTTCCGCCAGTATTTTTTTAGTCATTGACAAATTAATATACCGTTTTACCATTAATTTGAATTTAGATATACTGAACACTATTTTCGTCATTTTGTATCGCAAATTATTTATATACTTGTTTATAAAATAGAACGAGCTCTTCATTCTGCATATCGTTCATGGACTGTACGAACTCTACGAACACTAATTGTGAATCTGAGACCTGAGTTACTGTTAGTTATTAATAGTTATTAATATTTTATAATAATTACTATTAACAGTTATTATATTAAGAATTTTATTAATGCTTAATCCTTAATCCATCAATTAATTAGCGTGCTTTTCAATCCAAGCGAAAACCTTAAACACGTTTATCTCAATATTTTATTTTTGGAGTTGTACCAAGAGCGGCTGCTCACAAACGAAATATTACACTGGACAAATCAAACATCACGCCAAAGTGGCTATCTGCTCGTCTAGGTCCTGAAGCAGAACCTCAGCGAAAAAACTACTTTACTGTGGAATCGCAGAATAAATCCCATAAGGAGAGCCACGCATTTCCTCAATATGATTTTGAGCGCGAGGGAAGGGTGTGACATCACACCAAACACGACTCGACGCCACGCCGCGCCGCGCCGCACCTTGCACACTTTGCAAATATTAACAAGGAACAGAAAACCTCCTCTTCGCTCAGTTCACGACAAACAGCGCCAAGGGGTCTCTTGAAGATATTCTGCTGCAATATGCCTTAAGATCTTACATCTTATAGATTTCTTCACTTTGGAACAGAGTGTGTGAAGGATATATGAAACTTACAATGTATACATGACTCGATTTACTCGCTTCCCTTTGAAGAACGATTTCCGAATTTTAAGGAAGGCGTGGATATGCAGTGAGGCTTCTGGAATGCCACAAAAGGCACTACACATGCACATGTTCGTCTAAACTCCGGAATTGGTCGAATTTTTTTATACGTCCTTTCCAGTCCAAATTATGAGTAATTAACAAAAAATAATAATTTACCATTTCCAAATATCCGCAACAACGCTCAAAAATGAGTCCGTTTAGTTATTTTGTAACATAGTGATATATATATATATACTATATAGTAATAGTATATAGATATATATATATAATATATATATATATATAAGAATAATATTAATTCAAGAAATGAGAAATGAACAATTTAAAATCCATTGTGATGATTATTTAGTGAACAAAAGCCAATATTAAATACAAATAAACTAATTGAAATTGAAAACAATACATGATATTCATTTTTGGTGATACAGTGCAAAATAGTTTTTCTTTCCATGTAGATATATTTTATTATTATAATATTATTATTTATAATATATATTATTTTATTGTATTATTTATTATATTAAATCTTATTAGTTTCAACATCTAAAAATTCACACAATTCCTCACACTCGGAGACATCACCACTTATTATAAGTTCCAAAATATCTTCACTTGATAATCTGGACACCTGAAGCACATGTAATATAATGAATTTTCAAGTTGTTATTTCCCGCACGTAACTTGATTTTGTAACAATATTTCTCTTACTTCCCACTGAGCCCATATGGAACCCAAAACTAATAACGTCACAGCATAATACATTTGAATATTACATAACTGCTAAATTTATATTATTATCTTTATTACATGTACATTTATAAAATATTTTTGAAAGACTGCAATAAACAATATATTACCTCGAAATTATTATTATTTTCAAATGAAGCACAGCTGATACAATGGCAGCAGACACTCAGTAGTTTACAACGCTGTAGAATGTCAATTGTTACAACAATCAAGACTATTTTGCCATTTACTGTCTCTATACACACACACTAAAAAGTTTTGTTGCCACGTTGAAACAGTGGGTGATCCCGGATGCCGAGTAAATATAAAACATTAGTAACCGGTCCAATTGGCCCCATTGTGCTGGAAAGGGTTAGAAGGATTATTTCGTATTAACGGGCGCACCAACTCCTAAGATCTTTAGTTCCGATAGTGTAATGCATGTTTTCGTCGGGAGTTATCGGAGATCTTCCCTCTTTGTAAAGATCTAGCGCCGAACTACACGTCGGATAGCGGGATTTTCCCAACTAGGTATCTCCCACCAGCGGGGCACAGCAGGAGCTGGGACGAGCCTTAAGCACCAGACTGAACTCCCGTCATGTGTGGTAGTTTAATGCATGTAAGAGTAGGTGTGTGTAAGTAAGGGGTGAAGGAAAAGCAAGGAAGAGGAAGGAAATATCGCGAGCGTTACGTGGCCCGTTTGTTAAGGTACAGCTCCCGCATTCGCCTGGAATTGATCAGAAAACTACGGAAAACTACCGGTCTGAGCAGCCGCTGCTAGAATTCTACTCCAGATAATGGCTAAATCCGATCTAGTTCTCAGGTCGAAAATTGTGCCCCCATCGGGACTCGAACCATAGGACCTCCCGGTCAGAAGCATTGTAGTGACATCATTTGATTCCCTGAGCCACCTAAGCCGGTCACCGGAATCGTTCGTCAAAAATCAGAATGGGAGGAGATCGTTAGAGGGAATCGGAAGGCGTGGAGTGAAACATATTTAAATGCATACAATGTATCAAGTCCTTATTGAAACAGTGGTAAGAGTTTGAAAATGTCATTAGCGTCAATGATGTAAGCGAAGTGGTGAATATGGAGTGTCAGGTGAATCGCTCTTTATCTCAAGATCCACTCGATCGAATAACGTGGAAAGTGTGCTCACTTCATGTCACGTACTCGTAATTCGCGAGTCCTTTTTCGCAGTATCTAGTCGACTTGCTAACTGCTGACCACACCAACGGGAATTTCCGCATTTACCTAAACGTTTAGAATAGTTTGAGGGATCACACAACAGAGGGTTGGCACTAAGCATAACCTCAAGGCAGAACATTAAAAGGCAATTGGAATTGTGCATGACACCACTTCAACCGTTTGGATATACAAGAGCAGAAAATCCTTAGTCTTTTATTAAGACCACGTTTTCTCACAACGCGCCTTCGCACTAGCCATGAAATTATTCAGCATGCTACCGCCCCCCCCCAGCACATTTTCACACAGAAATGTGCAAAATTATCTGTATCCTTTGACTTCTATCTTACGATTGGTTAAGTAGTAATTATAATAGTGAATAATACTACTACAACTAAATAATAATAATTGCTTGTGCAACCGAAACATGGAGAAAAAATGGATGGGAAGGGAAATTACTACTTCTAAACAGGAACGTACGCTCCGCCCAAAACATTTTAGGTATAAAGGTCTAAATTCTATGGAAGAATTAGGAACATTTTTTAGGAAAGGTTTCGGACCATTAGGGAAACGAAACTTAAGAGTGGGAAAACACACCGCTTAGCTTGAGCGGAGCCTAGACTGGAGAGAAATAATAAGTCAATAAAGCTAACAATATGTACCAGTTAATCAGTAATTTTATTTAAGTAAGTAAACAGGTAAAGGAAATAAGTCATTAAAGTCATAGTTAATTTGGTAAGTAAAATGTTAATAGAATGAAAATAAAACTGTAAATAGTAATAAGCACATTAGGGGGGGGGCAGGTAAGGGGGGATCGACAAAAAAACAAATATAAGGCCAGGCGTTGGTGGCGGACGATAAATTTTGTGGCGCTGTTTTTGATTTCAGGTCTGAGGAGAGCCAAGCACTGGAAGGCGACGGCGGACGCCCACGCCAGAAAATAAAATCAGCTAAAATACAACAGTCGATAGATTAAGAAATGTCACTCGCTTTCTGAACGGCAGGTTTCCCGCTTCAGGGGTTTTTTTCCTGGAGCCGTACTTATGGCCTCTTTTCCGCGGCTTTGATGCGAAATGGAAGAGAACCATTTGGGGTGAATACCAAGAAATTCGAAAGATTAGAACGCGAACAGGGGATGTAGGTATTGTAATGGCTTAAAGGCCTTCGGCACTAGCCACATTAGGATCAAGTTAACTAATTTTGTCTGTAATAATTACCTATTAAATAAAAATAAATAAATAATAATAATACTAATACTAATACTAATAATAATAATAATAATAATAATAATAATAATAAATCCAGTGGAATCCCATACATGGCAGTGCCTCTCCACGATGGAGGATATCTCATTAATTTGAAGGCTCACAATTGAGCTACATGATTATGAAATTATTAGATTAGCACTATAAGTTCACACATTTTCACACAATTTTAAGTTCGTATTAGTGTTATTTTTTTTTGGATCGTAATTCTTCTATTCTTTTCGGTTTCTTGCAGTTCGGTCCCACAGAGCACCTACTTTCTTCTTTTCGTCTGCCCATCTTGTTCTAGGTCTTCCTGCCTGCCGTTTGCGGAACCTCGGATCCCAGACCGTTGTAATGTGAGCCCAGAGGTGATGGTCAGCGGTAATGTGAGTCCAGTGGGCATTATAGCACACTGACATAATTAAATTAAACAGACACAAATAAATTTACGAGTACTATGGCACTCTAGATCTCTTGTTTCTTACAATCTGTTCTAGAGCTACAGCAAAAAGGAACCATCGTGAGGACAGCGGCTTTTGAACTTGAAAATATATTTGATACAACCAACTTCCCATATTAACTTTAAAGAAATGTTTATTAAAACATCGAATTAAGACTTTTCAGTTATCGTTGTAACTGTCGGAAATTACTAGAATTAAACGTTGATCATAAAATGTATCAGAATTACGTATTGATAGGCATTGCCATTATTTGTAACCATTCAAATGTACGAACCATTTACATCAATAATAACGATATTTTTATATTTTACATAAAGTTATTAACAATCCTCTTTCAAGTACACCTTTTACACTGATGTGCGATGGGGTGAAGCCATCAATATTGCCCCCAATGATTTGAACTCAACATAACTACGCCAGTTTTCGCACACACTTGAAAATGCAAAGAACCCTTATAGACATTTCTTAATAATGTTTTCATGTAGCTAATACTGCAGCGTTGGTTGTTGGAATTGTCACAAGACGAGTCAAACAATTTGCAGTGGTATTTCGAAAAAATACAGTACGTCATAATTTTATTTAACTCTCGACCAATACCTTGAACTTATTCTGTACGTATTGTACTCTTCGTATGACCTAATAGCATATACTTTTCTTCTCTTACTTTCGAAAAATAAAGATATTCGCGACAAACTTTCCTTTATTAAAATTTGCTAATTAATGAAACAAATGTTCGTAATCAAGGGGTATCATGAAAAAGAAATATATTGTAAAAATTGTATATACCTTAATTAACATGTATTTTTTTGAGAATTTGTTTCATTAAATTGGTTCTCATAATTATAAATAGAACTTAGAAAAGAATTTTTGAAACTCATTCTCTACGCCCTGATATGATTACATCTATCGGGTTTCACGACATTGAAACGTTGTTATCACTTAGAATATTCCACTGACGTAAGCAGACTTCACAACGCGTTGAAGTCACCTTGAAGTGACGAATAACTATAAAAAATATTTTTTTAAATTTATATTATCTTAATAATTCTTATTACTTAAAATGGCGGTTTCTACTGATGTAAGGAAATACATTCCAATTTATTTTAAAATCAGATATGTCCATCTTAGCGAAAGATAGAGAAATGCAACTCACTATCTTATCACCTTTCATTCACGTCCACCAACAAAAACACGCGAAAGGTTGCTTTTAAATGTTTCAGTTTTCTAAACGATGGCTTTTCGAGAACGACCTAATAATTTATTCAGCCTTATTCTTGTTTGATACTGTATTTTTCACCACAGAACGTTCACATAATATTGTCTCATAGCAATATCACACCAGTCCGAGGAACAAGAGAAAACGGCGAGTAACAGTTGCTACTAGTGGCGAAAAGTGACTGACGTCATATCAATTCGCGACAGAAGAGCATTAATCAGCGGCCTTTGGCAAATTCACATGGCCCCTGCATGGGCTGCAGGGCCTAAAGACCACACAGAGTGCGCCTTAGAGCAGACGCTAGTCAGCATTACTGTGGGAAAAGATAATATGCCAGTGGCGTTAGTAGACTTCACAACACGTTGGAGTCACCTTGAAGTGAAGAATAACTATACAAAATATTTTTATAATTTTTATTACCTTAGTAATTATTAATTCATAAAATTACTAGTTTTTTATTTAAATAAGGAAATACGTTCGAATTTATTTTTAAAATTAGATATGTTCATCTTAGCGAAAGATAGTAAAATGTAACTCACTATCTTATCACCTTTCTATTCACGTCCACCAACAAAAACACGAGAAATGATGCTTTGAAATGTTTGTTTTTTTCACGAAGGCTTTACGAGTACAAGTACATTCTAACAATTTATTAAAAAAACCTATTATTGTTTAATTCTGTATTTTTCACATCAGAACTTATTATTATATAGTATTGTCTTATTACAATATTACACGAGTCCAAGGAACAAGAGACAATGGCGAGAAGCAGTTGCTACTATTGGCGCAAAGCGACTGACATCATATCCATTCGCGACAGAATCATCGGCCTTCGGCAAATTCACATGGCTCCTCTATGGACTGCCGGGGCATGCAAACGGAGACCACACAGAGTGAACCTTAGCACAGTCGATTGTCAGCTTCAGTCTTGGGACATAGAATATTCTAATGACTTCACAACGCCTTGAAGCAAAGAATAACTACACAGAATTTTTTATAGTTTATATTATCTTTATAATAATAATAATAATAATAATAATAATAATAATAATAATAATAATAATAATAAGAAGAAGAAGAAGAAGAAGAAGAAGAAGAAGAAGAAGAAAAGGATGCGTTTTAATAAAATAAGGAAATACGTTCGAATTTATTTTTTATATCAGATATGTTCTTCTCAGCGAAAGATAGTAAGAACGTAACTCACTATCTTATCATCTTTCATTCACGTCCACCAACAAAAACACGCGAAAGGTTGCTTTTCAATGTTTATTTTTTTACACGATGTATTTATGAGAGCGATAGCATAATTTATTAAAACTTATTTTTGTTTAATAGTGTATTTTTCGCATCAGAACTTTAATATAGTATTGACTCATTACAATAATACACGAGTCCAAGGAACAAGACAAAAACGGCGAATAGCAGTTGCTACTAGTGGCGCAAAGCGACTGACGTCATATCGATTCGCGACCGAAGAGCATTAATCATCGGCCTTCGGCAAATTCTCATGGCTCCCCTATGGGCTGCCGGGGCCTGGACGCGGAGGCTGCACACAGCGAGCGTCAGCGCAGTCGATTGCCAGCCTCGCGGTGGGTGATAAGAGTAAGGGCGGTGGCCCCGCCCCGCCCAGTGTTCATGCACTGCCCCTCTCCCACACACGCACTGGACCGAGCCCAGCACGCCGTTGAGCACACACGGTACTCGTACACGTGCGCTCAGGGGGGAGGAAAGGGGGGACTCCCCCCCCCCAAAAAAAATAAGAGGCCCCGCAGACTTACGTGAAACATTTTATTTTTGTCAACACGCTCAATTCTTAATTTTCCTACCGGGAGAGGTGGCTCAGGAAATCAACTTATGTCACTGCAGTACCTCTGACTGGGAGGCAGTAGGTTCGAGTCCTATTGGTGGTAGGATTTGCGACACTACGTAGAAAATTAGCTGGAAGTCAGCCACTGTCTGGAGTACAATTCTAGCAGCTGGCTGCTCTGATCGGTGGATTTCCGGGGTTGTTGAATGTCGGAGCAATACGCTAAGAAACAGGCTACAAGTCCTTCCGTTTATTTGTCTTCTCTATACCCCTTCCTTACACACGTTGATTTACATATACTACACTACCACACATGCCGTGAGATCAGTTTGAGCTTGTCCCGGCTACGGCTGGTAAGAAATACTTACTGTACTCAATATAGTACCTACATTACTTTGTACTTTTGCAATGAATTTGTATTTGATTTTTTAGTATTGTGCTTTCCCAAGCTGTTGAGGCATTCAGACATTTATAATGTTATGGATGTAATTTCTATACTATTTCGTTTGAAGTATTTGTGAATACAAGTCGACATCCATGAAATGTAAAATCTCCTTTGATGATAGGATACTCTATGTATATGTAAGGACAATAATATTCCTTACATATACACGATGTCCTATCTGTGTATTTCGTATCTACAGTTATATACGAAATACCTTTGCATGCTCGTGCGTAAGCATTTATTTTTTTAAATATATGTCCTTGAAACTTTGTTCACAGATGAAAGATATTCGGACAATTGATGTGTTAAGAACAATGCAGAACAACCAGCAAGTTTTTAAAACGTTCGAGATAAACTGTTTGTCCAAGGTCAAACGAGAAAAAAAGATTGCAAGCTTCAAATGGAATAAACCGTTCTACCAATACGTACCTATGTATCAAGCATGTTTTAATGCAATATCAGTTCATTATAATCCAAACTAAATTGCTGAATTAAAAAAAATCAGTAATGTACGATCTGTTAGATGGTTTTACATTGTGAGAGAATTGGCTACTAAGCTGCGGACGTTTGGGCACTAAATCGAACAACAATGAGCAGGCACACTAGGGGTCGCCCATAAATTACGTAACATTAAAAGGGAGGAGGGGTCTGAGGCAGCGTTACTCTGCGTTACGTAGGGGTGGGGTTGTTAGTTAAGTGTTACGTAGCATTGATATGTATATTTTTGAATTTTAAACATTTGCTGAAATAATTACTTTTTTCAGCCCTGTACTAAACATTAAAATATTAACAAATTAATGTTTCTTTTAAAGAACTAAATTTATTAGTTGTAAATTGTTACAATAAATTGAAATATTTTTTCAACAATTTTCTTTAAATCTGTAAGATGCGAAGAAAATATTCGAAGCTGATAAGAAGTATATTCTAGAATCCATTTAAATTGGCGTTGTAGACTCTGGCTCGTGCATTATCCAGGACGGCGTGTGCATAGCTTGTGATCAACCATTTCTTGCATTTTTCCTTCACTCACAACTTTTACCTAATATTATTGTTAGATGCATCCAGTATCGTCAACTAATTTCTATTTAACTATCATTAATTACCTTCATATACAACACCAGTAAAATAAGTACAATTTTTTTATGTAATGGATTTATTTTCACTTCTTGCATTTAAAAAGGAGGCGTTACGTAATTATTTAGGGTGGGGGGGGTGGGTTCAAGCGCATATTCCAAATTTGCTCTCGACGAAATTGATGGACCATAGGCACTCAAAATTTTGAAATAGGGAGTTAAATAAGCCCTAAATTACTCTCCACAAATAATAGTACAAGAAAAAATTGCTGGACAAATGTCCTATCCATATATGATATAATCAATATATTGCTATTGTTATAATCAAAATATTGTTATGACTTGTGAATTATTACGAAAACGAATAACTGAATATTTCTCCATATTCTCCAAAGTAAACCGTCTTCTGTCCGAAAGGATGTTCTTAATCTAGGGGAAACTTCATCACTTTTACAACAACAACAAACATATTAAACATACCCTTTCACATACGATTCACAGAAATATCAACTCGCTGCACGATGCACTTGACCACGCGAAACGCATACACATAACATTTCTAGCCCTCATAAAGACAAAGAATACACATACAACACTACACATTATTTTACAATACATTTCCAAATGTCATTAAACGATTGAAATCGATACACAAGTTTAAGTGACAAATAAAATCTTTCTTGGTGGATAACTGCTTGAATACAATTAGAGACTATACCGAGAATCAAAACAGGGACGAAATATTAATGTTAATAATGTTATTAAATGTACAGGGGGGGGGGACAAATGATCCCACGTCGATTAGGTTTTTCATTCAGTTTCTCTGATGTTTTAAGATGATGATTTGGCCCCCTTCATTCGCCTCCGGACGCCAAAGTAAAATTTCTGAGGACTCTGAGTCACAATGTGTGTCTTCTGAAGTTCGGTGGGCAATAAAGTTATTCAGATATATCGTTCTCCTCTCTCGCGGCAGGAAATCGATTCCTTCACGAAGGCACGGTGACAGATCCCAAATCTATTTCTGATTTGCCTTTGCAAATTGTTTTTAATCATAGCGAATATTTTTCTTGTCAATTATTGTCCAAAACATTATTTTCTTCTGTATTCATAATTCAACATGTATACGGCTTATAGTAAGGATACCAGATTTAAGAAAACGTGCGCAGAACACAGTTTTCCCCGGAACACGTCAAATTTTTGTAACTGTTTTTGACTTTAAAAATTAAAACAAAGGATGTATTTTAAAGTACGAAATTTCAGCACTCTGACGATAAAACATACCTCAGAATTGTTGTTGTTATTATTATTATTAATATTATTATTATTATTTGTTAAACTTGTCTGTACTCTGGCGGATAAAATTGGAAATAACTTAGGCTATATATAACTCAAGTTGCATTTGATTTCAATGATGGCCAAAGTCTTATGATATTTATACAAGAATGTAAGTTAATAAAGGCAAGATAGTGGCACTTTACAAAAAAGGAATTTAATAGTCAAGTAGGCATTCACAGGCAATACAGAATGAACATATACTATTCCTAATATTTCAAAATGGATAATTAAAAGGCAGTTTGCAGTCATAGGAAAACATTGGCATATAGGCGAAAATTCGCAGCCAAATGATTACTGGTTCTGACTTGGTACACGCGGCCGTTGTTTCAGAGGGCCGTAAGGAGAAGCAACCCAAAGGCCACCCCGCCTCGCCCTGTCTGGCCCCACTCCATTCCGCCCCGCCCCGAACCTGCCTCGTTCCATCCCGTCCCGTCCTGCCTCGCCCCACCCCGTCCTGTCTCGCCACGTCTCGGCCCGCCCTATCCCGCCCCGCCGCGCCCCGCCGCGCCCCGCCCCCGTATCTTCCCGCGTGCGTCTGCGTTCGCGGCGGGCGCAGCGCTGGGCTTATCTGGCGGCGGAGGCGGCGGTGGGCTATCAGCCCCTGGCAACAGCAGCGGCGCTGCTTCACCCCGCCCGAGCACACCGCGCCCAGGTGCAGCTCGGCCCCCGCCCCCGCCCGACACTTCCCACACCCGAATCACGCTCTTCTAGGAAGCGATCCACATGGCACGCATCTCAGGACGTCTGGGCTTGGGCGTCTGCTGATACTGATCTGGGATAACGGATCCGTTGAATCTTCTCCAAAAATTAAATTTTCTCCAAAAACAATTCCGATCCTGACTATGCACAGAGAGATTTCAGACTTGTTCATTTAATTCACATTATTGCTATGGAATTCAGTAACTGAATGCTTTAATAAAATAAACCCATGATTCCCTATTGTTGAGTGGAGTTCGCATTGTTGAATACACTTCGATATCACCCATACTTGGTGGGACATGCTGTATAACAATTCATTACGTCTTTTCAATCACATCTCATTACACTGTATGTGAAAGAAACAACCATCGAAAAGGGTCGACGTTTACAAAAGTAAAATATTGTACGCAACGATCGTTTTTGCGAATGCATTCCACCTTTCGTTTAGAACGGGAGTGTCCAACTTGCAAGGCCACAACTAAAACTTTCAATATGGTAGCGGGCCATATTTACATTACGTGCGCGATCCGCACCTGACAATTCCGTATTGTTGATTTCAGTCTTATTGTCCAGCTGCTTTGAAACGCGGGCGGGGGGGGGATGGAACCACGCGCGACCATGCACGGCCACGGCCTTACCATGCACAACACAGTGAAACACACTCGAATGATATTGAATTTCTAAATTTACTAGAAAAAAAGTCTTAAACCTGAACTTAACCTGTTTTTGCATGAAAGGGATGTTGACCGTGGCAGGGCACGAGCGTTAGGCGTACAATGTTCTCGCCAGATATGGACGCAAGGGACTTTCAGTTTTGGCTAATAACTTTTGCGGGACACAGTAAATAGCAACGCGGGCCGCCTGTTGGACACACCTGGTTTATAGGTATTTAAGGTAACCGAGCTCTGTAGCTTTCAGGAGAAATAAAGTTTCACGCCAGACATCAACTCTCCACTTATTTATTCTCCTACAACACAGTGTCCGTGAAAGCACAGCGCCATCACTATTCAATTACAATGTTTATGTTTGGTACGTAACACTACAACTTTTACTCACCACGCCTATTGAGGAAGACATACGAATACCGCTTAAAAGCAAATACTGCAAAAGACCACCGAGGTTTGGTTTATCCTTCTGGCTTCACTCGTTTGTCTTTCTCAGTTCTGAACATCGTTAAACCTGATCGTTTACAACACAGGGCAGGACTCGCACTATGGTAGCTTGTCCATCTGAACATCGTTAAACCTGACCGGTTATAAAAGAGGGCAGGACTCGCACTATGGTTGCCTGCCCATCTAAACATCGCTAAACCTGATTGGGCAGGATGCGCACCACGGTTGCATGTCCATCTGAACATCGTTAAACCTAATCGGTTATAACAGAGAGAAGGACTCTTGCACTATGGTTGCATATCCCTTCGCGTAAAGAAGGAAACCAACGACATTGTTACAAACGTAATCTTCATTGTGCGTAAACTGTTCTTATTAACTAATGTTAAACTTCATTTTTTTTCTAAATGAATTATGAATGCCATAGTATTTATATTAGCGTAGCTGATAACCCTAGAATCTCCCGGTCAGGCGCACTGGGGGGACATCAATTGATGCCCTGAGCCACCTGAGCAGGTGGGAGCCCCCGCGTTCAAGTGCATCCAGCCGGTGCTTCCGCACGGGCCTCTTGACGCCGCCTCTATCACTAGTCTCGAGCGGCGCTGATTCATTGATGCCGGTGACATTGTGCATAAATGTTATCAGATAAAGTGTCCGAGGGTAAAGGCTAAGCACTCTTCTAACACGCTCTCACTCTACCTCAAAGATAACTAATTAAGTTTTTGCGAATGTCTTCTAACATTTTCCACTAACCTATAGATATGTAGGTAGCCACTTGGAGCCTGAGCCTACTTACTGGATGGATGCACGCATGGTAGTCTAGCACCAACAGATAAGACGGGCTAAGACAAAGTCACTTCTTCGCGTGCAAAAAAGTCTTATTCGTGCACTGCTTGCAAATCCAGCCTTTAAATTGTAATAGCTTAATCTTAACCTAATATTCGATGCTCATAGCAAAGTTCATATGTTTTTCATTGGGATAACTTCACAATGATAAGTTCTTAATCATTACACTAAACATTTCTGTTCATTAGTATCAAGTAGTTGAAATGTATGTCAAGAGCAATCGCTTGATGTTGATCGGAGAAACGACGGCAAATCACCAATCAGAACATCCGACCACTAGTATTCTCCCTCCAAACAACGGCTGATCTCGATTAACTATTTCAATGTTTCTTTCAAGCGAAGTTCGTCTCTTTCTGATTTTCAAATCTCAAGAGGTTTTACGAGTACATCACAATTAATAACAATTAAGACTTCTACTCCAATAAAAATTCATTATCAAGTTATTTAACGGTAAATAATTCACAATCCTAATTTCTAGTTTAATACTACATTTACAAATCGTCCTTGATGCTTAAAGTGCTCTAGTAAAACGTTACTATTTGCACTAAGAGTGCCACAACAGCACTGGTCCCACAGTCATTATATTTATTACATTAAAGGTTTTCGTTTACCAAAAAAGAAAAGAAAACAACCTCTCAACCAAATTTCGTGATTTTATTCTTTAGTTGAAAGTCAGTGGTCCCTAGACGTGTTATTACTTGTTCTTATTAACTGTTTTTATAGTTAAAATACTATTTTTATAATAAATTAAAATGAGTAGAATGAACGCTTCTCTTCCATATTTTGTTCATTACGTAATTTTCAAGACCAACTACCACCCGATTACTATTCAATACAAAGATATCCTTGCATCAACAGGTTATAGTTGCGAAGAGAAGATTGCGAGTGCTTTAAGTTCCAAGATTTGCAGTTTTTAAATGCAAAGGTTGGCGAATGTATCTATGTAAGTACCCTCAACGTTCAGCAATCGTCTGATATGTCCCTTTATAAAAACGGTCAGTGATTATAATTATAAGTGCTCCATTAAGATGTCAAGTAAAGGTAGATAGTACGATATCCACTCCACTGCAACATACATATACGAATCAATGTAAAGATATATTGCAATTACATTTACATAAACCTCTTTAACTCTGTGCTCACAAATAATAATGATTGCAGCGTTCCAGAATATGTTAACCTCCCTCATTTCATAAATTTAAAGAATACGAATGTCATGAAACACTATTTGGGGGGGGTCGATTTTCCTTACAGTAGCTCATAAAGTACTTTTCAGTTAAAATTGTTTACAATTCTTCCTCATGTGAGATGTAATCGTAGGGGTTTACATGGTATTATAAAGCAACAACTACCCTACCAACACTTCCCCTACGCACGCAATTAAAATTTAATTCAGAGTGATCTTTTCAATATATCTTCCTAGGAGTATATTAATGCTTACGCAGACTAACACCTGCTTAGGATCACTAATAGCATTGAGGCCCTAAATTATGTTTTATACAAATGTTTGTATTAAGTTGTGTATACACTATATAATGTACGAATAATACTTTTTAATAGCACAAACCATTAACTTTTTTTTCAATATATGTAATAATAATTTTTCACATTTCAAATTCACATTTATTTCTATATGCATTATTAATATTATTAATTTATTTAGTCAAAACAGTTAAACACCGTGTTAGACGTGCTATGGAGAGAAGTTAATTTGAAGATACATTTATGTCCAGAAGCAAAACAAGGGAACATCTCAGCATTTGCTCAAGGATGCGAGAAACTGAACGAAAAGCTGATCTAGATGGGTGTCATTGACCCAGAAGCTGAAGCACAATACTTGTTACAGGTTCTTTACAATTATGCAATCCACATGATATAGAATACATTAAATGCCATTGTTAAAATTAATATTACTTTCCTTTTAGGTGCTCGGATTCGTAATCGTTTATCACACCACAAACTAAACAAATACTTGAAAACTGAAATATATTCAACGTTGACGAAGTTAAAAATATTAAACGGGATTTTCAATATTACCACTAAAGTATTATTCACTTGATTCCTTAGTAAACTACACAGAGTATGTATTCTATATTTCACAGATTGGAAATGCTTTATACATAGTGTAGTCACTACGTAAAGCTATATCGTAATGGCAGTAAGGATTCAATCTCTCAACAATAATAGAAGTCGTGGACGCTACAGATCGTGCTAAAATTTGAAATCTGGCAGGAACTCGCTCTCAAAATACCAACAGGCACTTATAATAAATGAGTTTGCGTTTGAATAATTATGAAATAAACCATAAACACTGCAATTCCTTCAAAAAGCCGACAGAAGTAGTGAGATAAAGACAGCATAGTTTTCATGAACTTGTGTCCTAGAATACCGTGCACAATGATGCGCAGGTTCTGGTCCGGTTTTGGTTCTGGAGCAGTGGCAGCAGCTCCAGCGAACAGTGAGATAAAGGTGTGTGTATGTATGTATGTATATATATATATAATATATTATATATATAATATATATATATTATATATATGTTATATATATATGTATATATATACATATATATGATATATATTATAATATATTATATATAATATTATATATATTATAGAGAGAGAGAGAGAGAGAGAGAGAGAGAGATGAGGAAGCGCCCACAACCGAGAGGGTTAAAACTGGTGCCGTTCCCTGCCTCAACCGACCAATGGATGAATCCTCGAGAAAATACTGCAGGTCTGAAGAAATACATTCGCACGGTGGGTCAGTGCACGGAAACAAGAGGTTCCATCTGTTTACAGCATCATCAGCATTGACACCACAAAGAATTGGGTTAAATTTTCAAAAGATCAAGTCAATGAAATAAAGTCAGCAATTTCGCAATATCCGAGCAGTAATCATGAACCCATAAATCTGACTGTAAAAGAGCCTACTGAAACTCTATAAACAAGTTTAATCAGTTTAAGTTTAATCCGAATATTTTTTTAAAAATGGCGTACGATTATGTTTCTTTCCAGAACGCACATTTATTTAAAAACACAGTGTAAAAAAAGCACAATAAATAAGCGTTTAAAAGTAAAAAAGAAAAAAAAGGAGTGTTGAGGAGGCTAGAGCACGCGCCGGCGGCGGTGCACCTGCAGGATGTTGACGGCGTGGCAGAAGGAGCGGTAGTCGAAGTCGTCCTCGATGCCGCGCCGCACCCCGAAGCACTTGACGAGCGCGGAGATCTCGGGCGTCGACAGCAGGTGGTACAGGCCGCTCTTGTGCATCACGCAGCGGAACTCGGCCGGCGTGATCACGCCCGTGCGGCACAAGTCGTGTTCCAGGAACGCCTAACGCACCCCCCAGCCCCGGCATAAGTCACATGAGACTAGTGGTATAAATAGGAGTTACTCTGAGAAGGGATCGCTTTGACAGGACGGGAAACAAATGAACGTCATGCAAGGCGATGCCATTGCAAGAGATGGAGAGGAAGCCTTTAACAAATTAGCTAACTATGAACGAACGCACTGACAATATGAGTGCATGGACGTAACTTGCAGTTATATTGCCAGCAGTGGCCACACGTAGCTGTCAAAGCGGTCCCTTCTTATAGTAATCTCTCTATAGAGGGGGATAGCTGCTTCGAATTAACGAAAGTGACACCTCGCTGCAAGTATATGGCCCGATTAATACGCTTCGTTTCGACGAACGGTTTCGGAAGTTTAGCAATCGAGCCTGTGCGCAGAGATGGTTCCGGGGTTTCAGAAACTACACCAAGACACGTTAGAGCAATGGAAGATTAAAAAACGGCGCACGCCTAATTTTCATTGAACTTTCTGAATTTTCGAAGGAAGAAAATTGCAAAATGGAGAACTAATGCGACAAAGTATTTGGTGTAGCAGCATCACAAGTTTTCGTGTAGAACAACGCAGAACCATCGGACGGCCAAAGCAAGCCGGGTGTGCGCCTGGTCGGAGAGTGCTCGCCTGCTCGAGGTTCATGTACGGGCGGTCGCCCATCTTCTGCATGGCGCGGCCCGCGCGGAGGCGCTCCTCGAAGTTGAGGAAGTTGCGGCACTTGTCGGGCTGGCGCACCATCTGCTCGAGCGGCGCCACGAGCGGCGCGCGCTCCAGGCAGGGCTGGTGCACGGCGCGCTGCACCGTCTTGGCGAAGCGCTTGTAGTCCACGTGGTCGGGGCGGCCCGGCGTGCCGAACGCGTCCATCAGCGTCTCCATCTCGCACGCCGACAGCTTCACGCCGCACTCGCCCATGCCCTGCGCGCGCCGCGCCCGTCCTCAACGTCATAATCGCGATTTATACTCCGATTTACTCTGGCTCCAACAGGTATTCAACGTCACAATAGTGACGTCACTATGGTGATGTTCAATCTCCCGATTGAATGAAACCGTCAACAGCTGATACCTGCCAGGGGCAGAATTGCTTAAATCGCACGTGATGGCATGAAATGGAATCGCATTTGATGGCAATGGCACTTGATGGTCACACACTGGACGGAGAGGGGGATACTGCCATCCAATCGGGAGCTCGTTGCAGCTTAAATTTTTGGGCCCAAAGCTCCCGATGGGATGATAATGCCCCCCCTTTCCTTCCAGCTCGTGACCTTGAAATGCCACTACGTTTCAATCGGGGTATATTACACTACACTATATAACATTCCTTTCCAATAAACTTCAATATTTCAACTCACATAATACGTAATATGTTTTCATTCGCCATCCAACAAGGCAATTAATTCATTCACAACATTTGTTTTTAAACATGATGTAGTGGAACCAGAGCGTTGCCGTGAGATATTAGGCACGACTTTCCTCCCGTCTTGGAAAGAATGAAAATGTCACTGTTTTTCAATGCGCACTAGCGCCAGTAAATCGAAGAATTAAAATTGAAATATTAATTTTGAGGGAAATTTGTCCGCTTTAATTTTAAATACGATGGTAATTTCGATAAATGAAATAGTTTTTCCTAGACAAGCAAACAATTGAAAAGGGCATTTTTTAGCTTTTTAGTTGTAATTTTCTCTGAAACGCAGACATTTCTCGAAGAGACAAGCCTCAAGTTCGAATTCAGCACCCCAAAAACGTGCAGAGCCGGTGCGAAAAAAAAGTCCGGAAATTATTTCTGGACCGCATACCTATTGACTGGACTACACAGCCATCGAACCAACGTCACTGACCGCGGGGAAGGAAGGATTTATGAGTCATCGCTGTGAGCACCGGTGACCACGTGTGTCTACAGAAGTGGCCAAACTGTTATGGAAGAGGTATTGCATTAGACAAAATGTATTTGTAACTATAGATCTTGATAATAAACGGTGTGTATAGGTTTCTGATGTTTTATAAACATAATTCATATTCATAATTAACATATTTGTTAAGAGTCATGTTGAAAATAAATATTTAATAATTTCTTTCAAAATCAGAGTATTTTTTCCAGATACGAATAAGTTGTTTAGAGAGCTACTTTATTCGACTTTCTTCTCCTCAGTATCTTTTAACGATAGTAGATCGAAGATTTTCTATGGGATTCAAGAGGGTTACTGACAGCCCATTGAAGTACAGACACGATTTTTTCAACTTTATTTCCTAATGTAGCGTGGAGACCAACCATGCATGAATATGTGTGTACACTTCCAACACCATTAACAGGCGTTAAACTTCAAACTATTGCCCTTTTCAGCTGTTTCTGCTTTCATAGACGCATTGTAATCCGTTAAGTCAAGGAAAAAATATTTACAGTAATAATTTGTCCACAATTGTGCACGTTAACCGATAAGCTCTGTGAGGCTTCCGAGTAGCCTGAGTGAAGAATGCTATTGAGAACTGTGTTTTGGTGGCGGTGGCGCGGAAGCGCGTTCGCATTGTTTATGGCAAAGTACGCCACAGCAGCACCATTGTGCTGCTTGTCTGAATACCGCCATTTAAATCAGTATTTTGATAGGAGCAGCGCCATTCGAAGGCGCTGCTGAGCGGCCCGTGGTAAAGGGGTTCTAAGTTAGACATCTAATGTTAATAGCGTCCAAACACCGATCTCGACTAAACTATATCCAAAAATTAAAAGCTAAAATTAAACTAATTAAATTCTCTATTCCCGAATGATTGAGTCTTTTGTATTTTCTAGGTGGGCGCTGCAAGCTTTAGACTGAATCTACGATTTTGGGAAATACAAAAATATCCTAAAATTCAGGAATATAGAATTTAATTAGCATAAAATTAGCTTTTAACTTTGGGTATGCTTTGTTTGAGAATGGTCTTCCTGGCTTTAGAGTGCTCTCAAAGTTGGAGTTTGTATATTCTTTGGCATCTCATAGGTATCGACAAATGCGACTTCTGGAATTTATGGTGCGTTTCTTACTCGAATCAAACGAAGCACTCAATAAATTAAGCTCCTGAGAACTCTAACAGTAACAGTTACGGGATATGTTAAAGATGGCTGTCATACATGACATGTTTTCACAACCGTATGCAAATTTATTTTATGAGTTATACACTGAAGGGAACAAAAACTGGTACAGTCATTCGCATTGAAATAAACAGATCTGAACCAATCAGTGTACGGCGCTCCGCGAGCAACGACTACATAAGACAACCAGAGTCTGGCACAGTTGATAGATCGGTTAATTCGGCTACAATGGCAGGTTATCACGATTGAGTACGTTTGAACGTGGTGTTATAGTCGGCGCAAGAGAGATGGGGCATAGTATTTCCGAGGTCACGATGAAATTTGGATTTTCCCGTACGACCATTTCACGAGTGTAAAAAATTTTGAATCATTTGTCTAAAAAAAAACACAAAAAAATTTGTTCTTTGCTTTCTATTCACAGATAGAAAATGGATGCCTAAAAATGACATTGGTATAATTTTCGTAAAACTCTCTGAATGTCTGAATATTGCAAATTTAGAATTAATGCGAGAAAGCGTGTGCAGTTCCAGCATCCCTAATTTTAACAGACCATAAGGCACGCGGGGAGGATCTACTCCTTTGAAATGCGATCTGGGGACTTCTCTGCCAACTAAATGAACGCATAATGTGTGCTGAGTCATGTTTTACTCACAGGCACGAAGCCAAATTACATGAAAACTACGACTAGGGCGGACAAGCATCACAGCACCCACAGGCAGTTGTAGCTAGCACACAGTGTAATCTTAGAAGTAGGCTGGCGGAAGCCAGGGGATATAAGAACCGATAGATGTGTCTCTCTTTTCTCATCGTAAGTGAATGCATGTAATCTAATGTGTGTTTCAATTCAAGTGGCTTATGCAATTTAATCCTTTCTTCGGCTTAAGACGTTTGCGCGAGTTGCCACTGATAATGTAGAAAAGTTCGCGTAAAGAAGATTCCACACATTCAGTATTCGGCGAGTAGCGTGGAACCCGCCGATTCCCGAGTAGGGTGGATGGGTTGCTAGCTTTATCACGAGCGACAAACATTCTGTGCTCGCCCTACCCATTGCGTCTCGTTTTCGACACATCAAAGGAAGCAAACATTCGCCGAACACATCAACTGCTTGGGATTGGGCGAGTAGTTGTTCGCTACTCGACGAATGCCGAATGTGTGAAGTCACTTAAATAAGAGGCCTAAGGGACAACCTAGGGCTCCATATAAAAGAGATATCTAAGGACTCCATACCTCGCCAATGATATCAATTAGCACTCTTTCTTTTCATTCGTTCCTTTACAGTTGGCGCTCTTGTATGTGGTTCGACCCTTCCTCATGCGATCACATCGTCCCATGAAAATATATAGCGTCACGAGAAACAATTAAAATCAGGGCGAACCCTCTTATTTATACTTCTTTAAGAATTCCGTTTTGTATAAACATCACATCACACATTATTTCTGTGGTAAGTATTATATGTATTTTAAAACTGAATCTTGAACGTTAGGTGCATACGTTTACCAAGTGATTCATGACCATCAAACACTTGCTCCTTACGAGAGGTATCTACGAACATAAACATTTTACGAAGAGGTGGGGGTGAACAGCTGTCGCTGCAGGAGAATACTTGTTTGAAATAAATACGATGTTCACTTGTTTTCCGAACCGACACTTTGGTCCTATATACTCCTACCTCGACTGTAAAGCACACGGCAGATAATTTCTAATCAACCAAAGGGGGGGGGATTTCAATGGTGCAACTATTAGCTTATCGGCCTGTTATACCCACGTTGGCGGCTTCAAGATCGATCGAAGCCGTGGTTTTTAAGGGCGTTTTAATGGGCATTTACTACCCATAAAATATCGTCAAATCTGAAAGAAGCCTATGAGCTAAATTTAAACCCAACTATTCGTCGGCCAATTGCTACCTTCTTTCTCGGCTAAATGACGAAAAGAACACAGCAAAGTTGCGTTGCCACACGGAAAAGTAGACCCGTGGATTTAGAATCACATCGGACTGCACAGGTCGTCAACCAGGTCCTGCCCGTTTCGCGACTGTCCGGTATGGAAGGGCATTATTCTCAACAGCTTCCACCAATTGCCTATGACGTTCTTGGGCATTTCTCCCGTGGAGAACGGCTATCTTGGTGAATGAGCGCTGCAACATTACTGATTACATTCATCTAGCACGGCGGCAGTCAGACAACTAATTTCACATTCCTCTCTGTACAAATACGAGACCCATACAGATCCATCTGTTGTGAACAGACATTAATACAATATGAATCGCCCGTGAATTCAGAGATACTGATTGATTGATTGATTGATTGATTGTAGGAGCGGGAGCGCACCTGGCAGAAGCAGTGGCGCGAGATGTGCCCCTCGTCGTTGGGGTCGAGGCACATCATCTTGCCCAGGATGTTGAGGTCGTCGCGCACGATGCGGCACTTGAGCTTGGCCAGGATCTCCACCACGTCGCGCGCCGCCACCGTGGGCGACGGGTACGGGAAGGGCTTGGGGTCGCGCGCCGCCACGTTGCCGAAGTGGTCCATGAGGGCCTCCTCGGGGTCGCGCGGCGCCACCTCCTCCAGGAACCACTGGTAGTTGAAGCCCATGTCGTCGCAGAAGCGGCTCTCCAGCACCTGGCGCGGAAACGCACGCACACTCACCGTCAACCACAAGCAGGACCTTCCCCCCCCCCCGTACGTTCACTGATTCGCGTTAACGGCCATGGTCGTGCGTCCCACAAGCACAGCAAATGTGATCCACTTGAGATACATATGGCGCAACCTTAAAGTAAGGTTCCCTAGGTCGTCAGCATAAAGAAAACTCATTTTCATGGAATTATGAATACCGTTATTCAATTTCCAGTTTCAGTGAATTATGGATTACCTTAGTGTGGCAGGTACAGCACATGTTACACATGACATATATATCCAGAAAAAACGTTTCTCTCCGTTAACAAAAATAAAAATGTTTCGATAGCCAGGAAAGATGCTGTGAGAAGAATTAAAAAAGGTGTGTCTAATGGGCAGTGCGAAAGTTCAGCAGTTCAAAAGCATTTTCAATTCATTGTAAATAACTCTTGTTTCATGAATAATTACTTTTAAAGAATAAGTATTTTTAAGGAACCGCAGAGTGACACATCCGTGAAACTTCCAGTCATCATCATCGTGGCTGGGTTGATCGCAATACCTTGAGTACGAGGTACAACCCGTAAATGTCCCTAGATCTTCAACAAAACAAAAACGCAATTCTGTGGGAAAACTGTATTGTAGCAAACACATCACATGCATTGTTTTCACACACGATCATCATAAGGACTGAATTTTTAATAACGTGGAATCGACATTCGTATCCCTGTAATAAAAATCTGCAGCCAAGGATAGGTGCAAGTGTTCGACGGCCACCCTGCGTCACTGTGGCCGGCGTAATGCTCACCGCAGGGGTTTCTTGTTCAGGAGCAAGAAAAGATATAAATCGCTGGTGGCGAGACCCAGATGGATTGTCATATGGTCTGCTGCACATGGCTCGGCTCGCAACAAATCGTCTGCACCAGTTCTTCTGGGAGGTGTTTGACAGTCCACCGTCTATTCCCTCCATCCAAATTCCTGTTCCGTCAGTATTTCTCGTATCACAGTAACGTATAATTGCAGCCAGCTGTCATACACTCATACACATCCTAGGCGACAGACTTCTACGACTCAGAGTTAAAAAAGCTGTACACAACAAATGTTCCAATTCTGGTGGTAACTACGTGGGAAAATAAAGTAACATGTGCTGTACCAGCCACAACAAGGTAATCCATAATTCACTGAATAGGAAATTGAAAAACGGTATTCATAATTCCATGAAAATGAGTTTTCTTTATGCTGACGACCTAGGGAACCTTACTTTAAGGTTGCGCCATATATTTTTTCAGGAGGTGGCGCAGTTTCTTTCCTGCTAGAACGTGAGTACCGGGGCCGACCTACGCTTCGGCTACCGAGAGGTACTCCAACAGCGGGGCAACGCTGGATCAAGAACGAGCTCTTAACTCCCGACGTGGCTTCCGTTAGTGAGGCAGTGTACTGCTTGTAAGTGTAAGGGTGTGTATGAGTAAGGTGAGAAAAGGGGGAATGGATGGTGAAGGACTGATCGCAAATGGTCCGTAGTCAGTTTATAAGGAACTCTCCAGGCTTTAGTCAGGTATTGATCGAAGAAGTCACAGAAAACTCCCGGTGAGAACAGCATACTGCTGGAATTCTCGTCCAGATGACGACTGAACTCGACTTGCTGGTATACAAAGCCGTCTCTGTCGGAACTGGAACACTAGAATCTTCCGGTCAGAGATATTGCAGTGGCAACAGTTGTTGCTCTGAATTATCTCAGTCGGTACCACTTCCGCTCGGAACATATTTGTACGGTCTTTGATATTGTGGCGTCGTTAACACGAGGGCCAGAACCGTTAGGTCGGTGAAAGTACGCTGCGGGGGAGGAAGGGGTTGAGCCTGAACATCCGGGAGTTTGCGCTCGGGCGGTTGACTCAGGCAGTGCCGCAGAGCCAAAAATACCGGAGGCTGTAAACTCCGAGGATGCTGCCGGCGAGCCTCGTTTACGGAACCTGAGAATTCTGAGTGTGGGCGTAAACCAAAGGCTGGCCTGCGAGCCTCGCGCCAGCCGGCGAGCCTATCTATGGAACAGTGGTGGGGGTGTCAGCCTCAACTATTTAACATGGCGCCATCTGCGCCCGCGTTCTCATTCAGTTTGCATCGGGAAGCTTGTACGTGTGTACAAGGGGTGTAGGAGTGTGGGCGAGATGTCCGGAGAGTAAGGGCCAGACAATCTCACGTGCTGTAGGCACACGGTCGCCACGACCGGGTTAAATTTTGGCGTCAGGCCATGTGACGGTAATTGTCACGGGACCGAGGTCCGATAGCGCGCATCACGCGTGGCTTGTGTTTTCTGCGGTAAAGCAGTGTTCTGAAAGGAAAAGGTTGCCGGAGTATTTTAATATGACATATAATATAATATTTGATATTTTAATTAGCAAACATTGTAACTTGTACATAATCTTTGAATATATTATTTTTCTTTTGTTATTGAAATTTATTTCTTATTTCACTACGTCACAATATCATGTAATCTCGGGTAATGTCAAAATTCACTATTTCACTATAAGATAAAAATAAATGATTTCGTAGTACCTACATGACAAGTCCTGCAATTTACCTATTCACAATTTCAACCAAAACTCTCAGTTCCGATATGGCAAATTCAGGGTACGAAGAAAGTTATCGAGTTGTTAAAAATAACAAGAGACAATAATTGTCGCAGTGCTCATAAAAATCACAAAATAACATTCACTCACAATGTCGAATTCAGGATCATCATTACAACTGATATGTAGTAGTGCACGGCCGGTGCCAGTCTGGGCGAAATGCCCTGAGAAAGGTCGCAGCATGACGGCCGAAATCTTTGGCATCTGTGCCTAGGACGCGGCGACGCCCGGACAACCAAGGAAGTACTGGCTTTTTCAGAACTGAAGAAAACAAGTGTGATGACGAAGGGGATTCAAAAAGCTCCATAATAGCAAGCCATTGAAGTGTATGAAATTTGCAATTACATATGGAATGTTAACAATATGGAATCACGTATGAAGGAAACACCAAGGTATTAAACATTTTTTTTGAATTGAATTTACTGATTTCTGAACCTGTGATAATTTACTGAACCATCAATCACCGAGGAAAAACGAGTTTATTTTTTCGTCGTACAGATTGTCTCAGAATAAATGTTACGAACGTCTAGAACATACAGAAGGGTCGAAGAAAACTCCCCCCCCCATAGACATTTATTGATAAATGTCTTATAACGACAGTTCCACTTATAGCACATGCCCCCGATCATATACTGGCGTTTGATCGGAATGTGGTATATCTTTCACTGCATCTGAACGTGATCCGCGGATCTACAGCGCAATATGAGTTGCCTGTTAATCAGGAAGAAATGTCACATGCATGAAATTTCCTATTATAAACCTAAAAAAAAATAATTAATCTTCGACCAATCCTACATACTCTGAAAATGTGTAAAATGTGTTTTGAGACACTCTGTCGTAGTGCCACAACCGTAAGTTCCCAGAATTTCACAACAATCGAAGTCGGTTGACATTCCCTCGACTGAGGGCTGGCGGTTGAATGTATTGTTTCCGGGCGCGTCAACAACTAAAGTCGATCGTCCCGTAAGTGTAGTGCATGTTTTCCCACGATTTGTAGCCGTGATTTCATCAGCTGAATGGCAAGATCTACCGCCGACCTTGTCGTCGGCTTGCGAGGGTTTTCCCTTATAGATCTCTCTCACCGGCGCGGGACCACTCCAGCTGGGTCACGATCTAAGCTCCCGAATGGCCTCCCAGCGTGTAGTGTAGTGTGGTGCATGTAAATGTAAAGTATGTGTAAGGACAAGGAAGAGGAAGAAAAGATCGCGCGCGAACCGTGACCCGTTTGTTAGGGAACTGCTCCGCTAATCCCTCGGTGTTGATCCGAGAAACCACGGAAGACTGCCGAGCAGAGAAGCCGGCCGCTAGATTTCTTCTCTAGACTACGGCTAAATTTGACCTAGCTGACAAGCTAGCGTCGAAAATCCTGCCACCATCGGAAGCGAACCCTATGACTTCCCAGACGGAGGAACCGCAGTGACATCCACTGCTGTCGGTGGGAGGTCGGTTGGTGCGGATGCCAGCGCTCACCAGCATCTCCTCATGCGTGAGCAAAACACCCTGGAAATTTGTATAATTTATTGTGAGACCTCTGTAGTTTCCAGACGTTCGCTACATGGTGGAGAGATATGGGTGAGCTGTTGCTCATCGTACCCGACTTCAGCCAATAAGCTCCAGGCACCAGGTTGCGTCACAATATTAAACTTTAAATGCATCCAAATACCAAGATTATCACATTGTTGCATGTGATTGAAACACATTTGTGGAGCATTTCTTTTAAATATTGCCTTTTGTACAGCTTTATCGTGTTATTTTTGGTTGGTCACCGTTGAAAATTGTCCCTTTATGCTACTTTCAAAATGTATCTCAAGACTTCCATGAAACATGGGAGCCGGTGCCTGGTATGCTTTTCAAACGAAGTGCCCGTGCTGTGGTTACGTAGTTCATGATGCAAACTGGTGTTGCGCAGGACGAACACAAATCAGTGCAGCGGAGTAGCCCCCCCCCCCCATCTCTTTCTATCATGGCTGCAAATAGAGTCGTGTGCGAATCGCTGGAGAGTGTCGTCTGCTCCTCAGAGATGAGCACTACATCCTGGAAATTTGTATAATTAATCGAGACACCTGTATTTCCCACACAACCAAGAGTTCGCTACAACCGTGTGCGAATCCCCGGTAGGCACTCTCGCTGTCCTGCAACTCCTCGGGCGTGAGCAACACACCTCGAAAATTTCTATAATTAATTGACACATCCCATAGTTCCCAGACACCCTATAGTTCGTTACAAACGGAGTCATTTGCGAATCGCTAGCGGGTGTGCGTACTCGTCTGCTGCTTCTCAGAGATGAGCACCACACCCAGGAAATTTCTATAATTAATCGAGACGTCCTATAGTTACCACACATCCTATAGTTCGCTGCAACCGTGTGCGAATCGCTGGTGGGTGCGCGCGCTCTCCTACAACGCCTCGGGCGCGAGCAACACTCTCTGGACACCTGTAGTTCCCAGACGTTCGCTACAACCGGAGTAGTTCGTGATTCGCCGGTGGGCGCGCGTGCGTGCCTGCAGCTCCTCGGGCGTGAGAAAGCACTCCCTGGAAATTTCTATAATTAATTGAGACACCCTGTATGTCCCAGACGATCGCTACAACCGGAGTAGTTCGTGATTCGCCAATGGGCGCGCGTGCGTGCCTGCAGCTCCTCGGGCGTGAGCAACACTCCCTGGAAATTTCTATAATTAATTGTGACACCCTGTAGGTCCCAGACGATCGCTACAACCGGAGTAGTTGGCGATTCGGCGGTGGGCGCGCGTGCTCTCCTGCAACGCCTCAGGCGTGAGCAACGCTCCCTGGACACCTGTAGTTCCCAGACGTTCGCTACAACGGAGTAGTTTGTAATTCGTTGGTGGGCGTGCGCGCTCTCCTGCAACGCCTCGGGCGTGAGCAACGCTCCCTGGACACCTGTAGTTCCCAGACGTTCGCTACAACCGGAGTAGTTGGCGATTCGGCGGTGGGCGCGCGCGCTTGCCTGCAGCTCCTCGGGCGTGAGCAGCATGCCGAGCGCCACCAGCGCCTGGCGCATCTGCGGCAGCGTCACGTGCGACGTGCGGCGCGCGTCGTAGCGCAGGAAGGCCGGCTTCATGTGCAGGTGGCGCTGGCGCACGCGCAGCTGCACCTTGGACAGCGTCTCCTCGCACGGCGTGCGGCGCGGGTGCTCGCGCACCACGTGGCGCGGGTCCTCCAGCGCCGGCAGCGGCACCGACACGTTCGGCTGCGCACGCGCGCGCGCGTTGCTTTCACCGGCGAGCTCGGGCGAGCGTGCGGAATAGGGTGTGTGCACGGGAGGGAAATCGCCCGGCTACACTCTGAATTATACTGATGCCTTATTTTACGTGGCGAGACTCGGGCCATCAGACCCGCTCTTCCGTCTGACCACTCAAATTTCGCTACGCTCCTTTCCCACCCACTAGTGGAGAAAGGAGGTATTTCTTGGGTGAGAAACATGCGATTTGAATTTAGCTTAGAGGCGTCATTTAGGCTTGAGGATCTTTTTCATACAAGTAAATCTACTCCTCAGGGGATTATGGGCCTAAATTTATTTCTCAGGGGATAATGGGCCTTTTTCAAAACTTCCAGGTTGGGCATGCTCCCTCCCCCTGTGAGCATGCCAATGGTTGAATTGAATTGAATTGAGTTTATTTGAATTGCCTTATTATACGTGGCGAGACTCGGGCCATCAGGCCCGCTCTTCCGTCTGACCACTAAAATTTCGCTACACTCCACACCTACTAGCGAAGAAAGGTATTTCTTGGGCGAAGAATTGAATTTAGCTCAAAGGCTTCATTTATGCATGTTTTACATGCAAGTAAATCTACATTGGACGGCCGGCTTTACTTCACCACCGAAGGAGAGCGTACGACGGTTTTTTCGTCCTTAAAAATCCAACACTTCGATCGCGTTTGAACCCGCCAAGTTGGGTATAACAGCCGCAACTTCGTTTCATACCAAAAAGGATTTTACTCGCCCCACGGCAATACCCCTTTCTTTTGATAGAATGAACTACACGTAGTAAAATAGGTTCGGTATTGCAGTAGGATATTTGTTAAAATTGTTAACGTTAACGCCTCCCCTACATTTCTGATTTATAATTGATCCTGAATTTCGATAGATTAGCAAAGTTTGTAAATAGTATAACTTGTAATTCACACTGTAGTATGCTACTTTATTTTCATTCTCATTCACTCATAACTTTGTATTTTGTGAATTGTATTAGATCCCCGCTAAAGATCCCCCGTCCAATTCGGAGAAGAGAAACAAAACAAGCTAATTTAATCGGAAGTGTTGACCCCCCGACGTAGATTACGCATAAGAGTGATATTAAGGTGGAGGGCGGAGGATTGGGACAGTGTCCAAGTGCCTCCAACTTTCACCCTGCCAGACTGCCGCTTGCAAGCCACTTGTATTACAGTTTCAAAATAAATAATAACCATTCGCCCAAAGGCGGGCTCTTTCTGTCACCTCCTTCGGGCGGCACTGAGACACCGACAGGCTGTCAACCGAATAATACACCGGTATGCAACGCTCGGAATGGGGATGTCTGCTCAAAACTACCAACTTTTCTGACTGGTCACAGAGTCTATTTGCACTACACATAATGTGCCGGAACCAATCCACATTTAATTTTCTGGCGGTACGACGAAGGCACAAACCATCCCGGCATAAGACGGACTTTACCTTAGGCTCCCACATCAATACAACATTTCCAACTAAATTCACGCATTACACGTTAATACCAGTGCTCTGCATTAAAGCAAACTCTCATATTCGTGTAATCGACAATCGAATATTTCATACCATGGTGAAAGAACGAAATTGTAATGAAAAGTCAAAAGAGGGCCTGCACAATTTCAATTTATGGCACCAAATGCGTAAAATAATCTTAAAATAAAAGCCTTTTGCGTGACTTTATGTTTGCAATAACTGTTGACGGAACTGTTCACGATTTCTTGTTAACGCACACATGTTCTGTGGAAATGGAGCTCCTCTGCCCGAGTTTGCTCAAAAATTCAAGCTCAGGGCGAGGAAGCTGCGACCAGTGGATTACAATACCCGGCCAATCGAAAACAAAGCCATTATTTGATCTGATATTCCCAATCGACCGTTAAGAACTCCTGACAAATATGGCGGAAAAAAACAGAACAGTGCGTTACGAGAAAGGTAGGCCAGTGCAGCGGCGTCTACCTGGCAGCACTTGGCGACGTCGTCGGCGCCGAAGACGTGCGCCAGGTCGTCGAGCAGCGTGCCGTAGCAGACGCGGTCGGGGTCGTTGGGCGCGCGGTACGCGGCCGCCAGCCGGTCCACCTCGTCCAGCGCCAGGCACAGGCGCTGCGGCGCCGCTGCCGTCATCTTGTCCAGGCAGCGCCGGAACTGCGCCTCCGTCACGCGCCCGGTGTGCAGCCGGTCGAACGCCTGACGGGCAACGCGCACGCACACACACGCAGTTTCTCACTCTCCGCCTAGGGTCAGTTCAGTCAACTGAGTGTTTTTTTATTGTCGTTTTTTCTACTCTCACTGATGCTAAACCAAATTGGTTGAATTGATTGATGAGTGATTCCGAGCGCGTCAACAGAAAAGGTCATTAGACCCGTAAGTGTAGTTCACATTTTTTGCTGTCGGTGACAGAACTTCCCCCACTGAATGGTGAGATCCGGCGCCACTCTACACGACGCCTCGTGGGATTTTCTACAGCGGGGCACCGCCCCAACAGGGACAAGCTCTGAGCACCCGTCTGGCCTCCGGACATAAATTTTAGTGTAGTGCACGTATGTAAAGGAGTGTGAGGGGGCGAGGATAGGAAAAGGAAGGGGAAGGAAAAATCTCGCGAGATTCGCGACCCGTTTGTTAAAGTACTACTCCGGCACTCGCGTGGTATTGGTCAGATAAACCACATAAAATAAACTACCGACCAGAACAGCCGGCCGCTAGAATTCTCCTCCAGTCAGCGGTTGAATTGGACTTCGCTGTCTAGCGAGTGTCGGAAAGCCGTCGTTACTCGAAACCAGAATCTTCTGATCAGAGACACTGCAGTAACATCGATTGATAGCCAGAGAGCTACCTAATCGGGTAGCAAAAGAGCACCACAAAACGCGCACGAAGTGAAGCTACTCGAACCCAGAACCTCCCGATCAGAGGCACTGCAGTAACATCAATTTCTGGCCAGAGAGTTACCTAATCGCGTAGCAAAAGAGCTGACCAAAACGCGCATGAGGTGAAGCTACTGGAAACCACAGCCTCCCGATCAGAGGCACTGCAGTAACATCAATTTCTGGCCAGAGAGCTACTTAATCGCGTTGCAAAAGAGCTGACCAAAACGCGCACGAGGTGAAGCTACTCGAACCCAGAAATTCCCGATCAGAGGCACTGCAGTAACATCAATTACTGGCTACCTAACCGGGTAGCAAAAGAGCTGAGCAAAACCCGCGCTCGCGACACTTCGCCCGTGTGGTCGGCGGGCGGACTCGCCTTGAAGAAGCCGTCCGCGCAGACGCGGTGCTTGAGCAGGAAGCACTGCAGGCGGCGCAGAGCGTCCAGCAGCTCGGCGGGGCGCGCGGGGGGCCCGTCGGGGCCCGGGCTGACGTTGGGCGGCGGGGCGAGCGCGCCCAGCTCGGGGCGCGGCAGCACGGGCAGCGGGGCGCACAGCGCGCGCCCGGGGAAGTGCGGCAGCAGGTCGCCGCCCACGTCCACCGCGCCCTGGTCGCGCAGCGCGCGGATGATGTCGTCCAGCGCGCCGATGAACGCCACGTAGTTGACGGTGTACGCGTCGCGCGCGAACTTCTTCAGCAGCAGCCGGAACTCGTCCGCCGACACCTGCAATACCCATGCCACGACACCCGGAACAAAACGTTCAACGATCGGTCAAGTAGTGATTCCAAGGGCGCGACAACTACTGCTAATGTTGTTAGTCCCGAAAGTATTGGGAAAGCTTTTTATACAGAGGTCACTGTGATCTTCCTGGGCTGAATGGCGAGATGTCATTAGTCCCATAAGAGTCAGGAACGCTTTTTAGCGAGAGGCGGCTGTGATCTTTACCGCACTGGATGGAGAGATAATGGCATTAGTCCCGTAAGTGTCGTACACTTTTTTGTCGCGAGAGGTGGCTGTGATGTTCCCGCGCTGGATGGCTTGCGGGTTCTCCCCAACCAGGTATCTCCCACCAGTGGGTGCACCGTCCTCGGTGGCACAAGCTGTAAGCTCCCGACTAGTCTCCTAGTATGTACAAGAGTGTAGTACGTGCAAGTTAAACTCTTGTGTAAACACAAAGTAATATACATAAAATATAACTGCTTTGTGAAGTATTTATAAGATTTATATATTTTGCTTGCTTGAACCTTTTATAATTGTGCTTATAGCGGCTTATACCTTATAAAGGTAGCTGGTGTAACCAACTATTTAAATATACTTATTTATCAAATAAAAACAACTAATACACAAAACATTATTAATAATTAACGTGCCCTCTTTTGACGTTAGTAATAACTCAAACATCTCATGATTCAAGCAATTTGTTACATATATTTTTTAAAATCATCACTCGATCAAACGGAAGATATTATTTCCTGTTTACATTAATATTCACAAGGGTGTACTAAACATCGATGCTCATAATTAAAACGTGGATGTTGTTAATATATCAACCAAAAAACCATGGCTATTTTAAAGGTGGTTTAAAAGCTTCTATCATCACTTTCGGACGCAACAAAGTGTATATTAGTTTATAAAGAATATTTAACAGAAAAAAATTAAATATTTATCAGAACAATGAATGCTTGATGAAGTTGGTATAAAGAGCGTTTGTTTGGTTCGTGCACATAAACTAAGAATTGAACCGTCATGATGATTTAACTTTTACATAATTGAGATTATGTATTTTTTTAAATTCACAATCAAAACATCCAAACCGTAAAGTATCAAGCACAAAACATCAATGTTGAAAAAACATCGGCTTTAACATATCACATTTAATGAATATATTAACGTCTGTTATCTCGTTTAATTGTACTAGAATATTTGGCTTTATTAAAACGATCACTAAAATATTTTTTAATGTATATAACAATGTTATTATTTAATGAAATAAAGCAAAACATATTAAAAATGATTTAGTGGCTCTTAATAAGATCAGAAACATTTCGTTTGTCTATGTTCAAAACATATAATTTTGAAAAACATCGGCTTTAATATATCGTATTTTGGGAATGTATTCACGTCTGTTACCTCGTTTAATTGTAGTAGACTTCTGTCTTTAGTAAACCAGTCACTAAAATATTTTTTAATCATTTATATAACAATAATATTATGTAATAAAATAAAGCAAAAAATATTAAAAAATGATGTAGCGTCTCTTAATAAGGTCAGAAATCTATTATAATTGCATGTATCTATGATGAAAGCATCGCCACGGCTGTCGCACCCCCCAACCTTGATGTGCAGGTAGGCGAGCACGCGCGCGAAGTGGTTCTTGGTGACGGCGCCCGCGCTCTTGGAGATGAGCTCGTAGTCCTGGAAATACGGCTGCAGGATGAGGTGGCGGCGGTTCACCAGCGTGGCGATCTTGGTGAGCAGCATGCTGACGCGGATCTCCTCGAGCTCGCTGAGCCGGCACACCGCGTACGGTTCCTTCCACTCCAGGCCCGACACCAGCTTGGGGTTCTGGCAGATGTTGGGCACGTTGCTGTGGATGATCTCGCAGAACTGGCTGTAGTAGATGCGGCCGTCGTACACGCGGAAGTAATCGGCCAGCTGCGAGATCTCGTTGGCCGTCAGCCCCAGCGACTCCTTCAGCGGGCCCGCCAGGATCGAGACGAACTGCGCCTCCGAGATGAGGCAGTTGTTGTTGGGGTCCAGGTGGCGGTAGTACGACCAGAGGTCCAGCCCGGCGCGGTAGACGGCGGCGCGGAGCTTCTCGCACGTCTGCCACACGTCCGTCACGATCAGCCGCGGCCGGCTGCAGAACAGCTCGCATTGCTTCCTGTCCGGCATTTTGGCTACTTGCTTCAACGAGGTTGGATTCTGGTGTTGGTGGAGGGTACAGGGTTTTCTGTTTATTTTCTTGTCGGTTTCAACTGTACGTTGCTTAGTAACACAAACTATTTTATTGCCCAAGATACCATGCAACATCACGCAGAAAACTAGACAAAACTCTGACAGAACGTAGTGACAATAAGCGTATGAAATGCGGTCAAATAAGTTTTAAGAAACTATTGTAACTTTTATATGTAAATGGGCTATTGCGTGCCCTTTGATCTTTATTATTATTGCACGTAACATTCGCTTTGGATGAAAACGTAGTTTATAAATTTCAGTGCGTTATTCAATCCAACGGTGTGTCACTTGAAAATAAATGTTGCTTAAAAGTTTACATCCAGATAATATTTACAATTACATAATTTCCATAAAAGTGAGATTTGAAAAGTTGTTGTTTAAAAAGTTGTGAAAATAAGAAATTAAAATATCAGCCATTTAAAAATGTGGACAGAACGAGTTACTGATATTAATATAGCTTATGCATGTGATACAGTAAACAGAGAAGGCTAAATGTAATTCATAAGGTAGCGTGTAATTCTCACAATTCAGTCGTAAAGGTGCGTTCAAAACAATTTCGGTGTTCTGGTTTCTTATTTATTTCATTTACTTATGCCTTTCAGCGAACTGATTGCTTCTAATTGATATTATTTCTAAAAAATCTCTTCTTAATTCGAATTGATAGCTTCTAAAGATACTATTTTTACGTTGAATTTTTAGGGTTACTTTCTGATAAATCAACTCTTATTTTTTATTTATTATTGCTATAATTTCTCGGTAATGTTTTTCTATTCTCAAATCATTATTCTTCGCGGCCTATTCAGTAAAATCACGCATCTTCAAAGACCTACCTCATACATTTTAGTAGTTCGAATACGCTGATATAAAGTTTTTCTAGATGATCACTATGCATCAATTCAGATGAATCATGGCTTACTTTTCAGATATTAATACAGCTGATAGTGTAATATAGTGAGTAGTGAAGATTAAATATATAGTAAATTCAATAAAAAAATATTAGCGTAAAATCATTGCAATTCAAAGTAAATATGCATACAAAACAACTTCGATGTTCTGGATTCTTATTTAATGTATTTGGCTTTTGGTGTCGTCTGTCCGAGACTTTCCCGGTTAGCTAATGGTGTTCCCCATGCCTGGGCGTATATAATTTCCATGCTGTGTGTGTGTGTAAGAGAGGCAGGTGGCGAACATAACATGGCGTATTTCCTTCACGAACTAGAAAACATCGACTGCCTGAGCTTTTCTTAGTCACGTAGCTCCTAAAACGATTTTAAAGAAAATCTAGAATTCAATTTTTATCCCAGCCGGGAATGAAATCGGGGATTACATTACGGGATTGGTTACATATTTATTTCATTTATTTAGGTCTCACAGCGAACTGACAATAATAAACTGATATCATTCGAAATGTACATATTACTTCTCAAGAGATTATTTTTTATGGTGAATTTTCAGGTATTAAATCACTTTCTGAAATGTCAAGGCTATTTTTAATTCATTTTGCAAACAAATTTCTCGGTAATGTTTTTTCTATTCCAAGACCATTATTCTTTACGGTCTATTCAGTAAAATCGCGCATCTTCAGAGACCTCTCTCGTAAACTTTATTTCTTTGAATGTATTCTGTGTCATACATTCCTAGAAGAGTTGTACATCAATTCAGATGAAATCTCATCAGACCGATTCACTTCAGAGCATTGCTTGCTTTTCAGATCGCTCGATTCGTCCATGTTCTCATTGCAGACCTAGGAAATAATGCAACCCTTGCCCCCTTCTACATCCACAAATGCACTACCTTCTAGAACATTCCTCGAACTCTTCTATCTCCTGCCCATGAGTAGATATCTGATAGAAGACTTAACACGTCGCTTTGTCTTCGAACACGAGCCAACCGCCTTCGCAGACCTTGTTGCTAGGGTTACGAGTTTCCGATAAGATTCCTGTGAGCACATTGCATTCGCGTGGTACCTACAATAAATGACCTTGTAACGAGTCTATTGAGCCTTCATCTCTATCGTTCAGATAATCATGCAGCTCGACATCTTCCGAACATCACGACGCACCATCCAAATGTGACGTATTTTTTGCGATCGTGGAATAGGGTAAAGACTTAGGAGATAAGTGTGGAATTGACGCATTCATTAGAGATTTCGAGAAATGGATTAGAAACAAATTTAAAATTTATTTTGCCTCATGTATTCATTATACACCAAACGGTTCCAATTTTTCCACAAAACTGAGTTGCTTTGAAGCAGATAGATCGTAGGTACGGCATAACATTTAAATATTGGCATTTCTGAATACATCCAGCCTTCATCATTAAATGTAAGATGTAGCAAATGTATTATAAACTACAACTGTAATGTTCATTCCATTAATTAACAAGTTGTGAAATGAACATCTACATTATGAGATGCAGATGTTACACTAAAAACAAGAACCTTTCAAGTATTTCCGTCAAATTTTCTTTTCGCTAAAAAACATATGTCCACTTACATCGCGACATTTTCAAACTATTACAGTAAGACCTGCTCCAGAGCAATCGTTTGAGATTACCTGTGCCAGGCAATACTGGGCTAGTGGTTAGCTCTTGGACAGCGTGCTCGCTTTCCAGTGCGCGGCCCCGGGTTATGTAGTATATGTTTCTGAGTGACAATAAGAAAATTCATTTCTCAGGTTGAGAAGACCGGACTACGGCGTGGGGATGTCTACCACACGTACCCCCTTAACCCATGGCCGCGAGGAAGGGTCGTCGCCGGTAGGCCTGAGCCCGTTCACGGGCAGTCACGCATGTTTGTCAAGTACATACATACGAAAGGCAGTGCTAGTATAGCTGTGCAGTGAACTGAAAGTGCACAACGCAAAGGTGAGATAATGAGAGACTGTTGATGCTGAATTCTAGTCTAGATTCAAAGACGAAAACAACTACCGCGTAGTCACAACTCGCAACCAACTGTCAGGAGTCAAATGGACCAAAATGTCCCATGTTGAGTGGCTCGACCGGAACTCGAAAGTGACGCCTCTGGAATATCAGGCTGCGAACAAAGCTTCTATTCCTCAAGGATTCTGCGGATATCGCCACACCCACCCAGTGTTTTAAGCATAAAATTTTCAACTGGGGGTGTGGTCAGAAAATTTAAGGCGCGCTAAATGTTCAGGTCTTGATCAACTTCAGCAAGAACAAATCAAACGTTTTTATAAATGTTTATTACTTTAATAGATTAGGTGTAATCAGACATCCAAAAGGAAGGCGTGTGAATCAATAACATACGTAAATAAATATAAATTGGCATTATATTTTTTATATAAATGTAGATCACGGCTAAATCGACATCTGGCATTCAGAAATGAAAAAAAAAAAAAAAAAACTTGCTTATGTTTTATTTAAGATGTCTCCGTCTATCGAAGAAATAAAATTTGCAAATTGGTGCAAAAAGCTGCAAATACGACATGACCAAAAATGTGATGTAACCTAGAATACTAGAGGGTTAACATATATAATTCTTTCGTATTTTTTTTTATCACAAGATCTCGCCCATGGGGGATGATGTCCTAAATTCCTTTGGGATAGTTAAAAAATTAGAATGAGGTACCATAACCGGGGGCGATGACCTAATAAAACACCGTCAATCAATATTTGCTTATAAATATTTGCTTTAGGCACAGTCAGCAAGGAGGGAGCTCCGCTTTTTCCGCTCTGATTGTTCGTCGGTGGAAACTATGTACCATTTGTGAAAAAAATCAATGAAAAAATCAATGAACAGTTAAGACCAAATCATAGAAAACGGAACATTGTACTTCTTAATTTGGGAAAAGGAGAAACACGCAACCGCGAAAATATGGCAAAACGCCCACACATGGTAAATGTGAAAACATGCTTACAGGGAAGGAAATGGAGAAGAGAATGAAATCTATGAAACAGCTTAAAATGAATAATTTTTGTTTGAGAAAAACTAGTGGAACAACAACAGCACACACTTTCTCGTCTCAATGTTACGTAAAATTATATTACCGCAATTTCTGTCAGTTACGAAGAGAAAATGGGCAATTCTCTGGAAAGTGAAACCAAAACGAGTACTGATATTTTCCAACTTTCTATAAGAAATTTTCTTTGTAAAAATCGTTTACATGAGAGAAATGAAAAACTACTACTTTTACTGTAAATTTGAACATTTATAGAAATGTATCTAATTACACCAAACATTTTTAGTTGCAATATTATAAAAGCTCAACAATTAAGTATTCTATTTCATATATGACATTCTCAAATGCTATATCATTGTGCCTCTAATATTCATATTTTAACATCCTTACACTACTGCCCCGTGCATTACGGAAAAAACAGATTTTTTAATATACTAAAGAACTGATGACTGCAATGAACTTGCAAACAGTAATACACTTTTAGTAACAGGTACCAATTATTTGATGATAAATGATAAATTACAGAATTATTTTGTTTACTATGTAACAGTAACATTTATTTATATACCCCGTGCGTCAAAATTCAAATTGAAACCTGTTCAAACTTGTATTGTTCTGTGGAATTTACTGACCCAGGGGGTTTTATTACTTTAAGAACTTCCTTAGAGGAATATAAGATCTTATTAATCTTCAAAGGCCTCTTCAGAAGTTAGATTTTCCTGCCTGCGTCATCACGGACACTTCAAATTTATTGTGGACTCTCCTTACGATTTTTCCTGGATACTGCTTCCTATCTGATAATACAACTACCCAGTCACCTATATTGTAATTGCCATTATTTTCCTTCAAGTAGATTTGTGTTTCTGGAGACAAGCTATTCTCTTGAATAAAGAAGCCTTTGCCAGAAACAGCCTTCATTACATGGATCGTTT
The DNA here is from genome assembly GCA_017312745.1 of Gryllus bimaculatus. Classification (NCBI taxonomy): domain Eukaryota; kingdom Metazoa; phylum Arthropoda; class Insecta; order Orthoptera; family Gryllidae; genus Gryllus; species Gryllus bimaculatus. The sequence continues at coordinate 1,020,129 of BOPP01000277.1, forward strand.
TCATGCCTGGGATTGGCAATGCATCTTTTCAATTTCTGCCTCTTCGTTAATTAGTAATACTTTTGCTTTTAGCATTAACTTCCTAATTAATTGGCAAGGTCTTGAGATGATTCCACAATTGAAGATGAACTAGATTTATTCAACTTGTCTTCTAACAGCAGATTTGGCTTGTTCACCAATGCCGTCAACAACTCCTTTTCCATGCGAAATTGCTAAGTACTTCCACATGATTGTCTTATTAAATTTGTCACTGAGCTGTTTCAAAAATTCAACCGTGAATCTGTTTTTAAATTCAGACTACGGTTCATTGGACCATATGACTTCATCAACCTTTGGAAGTGATTCTGAACTTCGTTCTACAATGTCATGCAGTTTTGAAAGAAAGGCCGATGCACTATTGTTTCTTTACATTTTAAATGTGAACATATGGTATATATTTGGCATTTTCCATTAAATGTTGTAGCTGCAGTGAATAATGTTACATTCTCCCTGCTTCATAAAGCACTATGTTCTACATTTCGATATTCACAAAGTAGTTCATTGCAAAATATATCTGCAATGTGCGTGTCACTTCTTTGTCCATGTTGAACTGTTGTAATTAAATTCTTGTGGTGTTAATATGTTGCACCATATGTTGCACCACAATCATTAACTTTTTCTAGTAATTCACCATCACATATGTCTTTCACAAAACACTGGAGTCTGTTTTGGTATTTTTTTTTCCACTCTTTCCATGTAATGGACATTGCAAGTTCTAGTGGTCACTTTAAACCTAGTGCATCATTTATTGCATTGAGAGTTCATTACCTTATTGCAAAGAATGGTTTCCCAAAATGAGCTGGATTCATATTTTATTTTCAATGGGTCTAATTTCGAGAAAAAAAACTTCTCACATGTTTTACATTTACACTGATCAGTAGGTGTGTCATACAAAAGAACAACATTGCTTGGACAAAGCTTGCAAAATGTGAAAAATTGAAGTTAGAGTTTGTGAAGTACATCACAAAACAGCTGATCAGCTTCCTTTAGAAAAACTGTCAAATAGTACTACCTTTCTCTTATTTTCTTTTCATCCCTCAATACAACCTCCATACTAGGGGCAGTACATACAAGGTCAGGTTTATAATAAAATTGACTAATTTCATCTTGTGCATCAGGTGTAGAACTAAAAGTCAATTTGTCTTTCGTCAAATTGAAACCTTTTCCTTTTACAAGTTAGCTACTATTGCTTTGTTTTTTGAAGGAGATTTAGGAAGAGAATTAAATGACATTTTTAAAAGGTTTGCTGAACCGATAAGGTCTTACTGGTGTAGAAGGACCTTGATCATTTCCACTAATGTTATTGATTAGCGTATTCCTTCTGTATTCTACTTGTCTTAATCTCTCTTTTCTCCTGTGTATTTCGAGTGGGACTAGATCTTCTTTTCTTTCTTTCATTTTTCTTATATTATCCGCTCATTTTTCTACTGTACCTTATCTGCATGCTTTGCCCTGTATTCTCTAGCTCTTTCCCTATCACTCTTCTTGTTCACTTTTACTATGATAATCTGAAATTAGGATCTATTATTTATCAGTAATGTCTATTTTAAGGTATTTTTTAAGAATACTAAGAATTAAATTAATATTCTTATCTTTTCAAACTTAGTGATTGCTCAAAATTGCTATACAAATTTAAACCGATATCACACAATTCGAAAATATAACAAATCTAAACAGAAACAATTGGGAACTGCAGGTTTCTTTTGTTAGTCACATGATTTTGACGTGCGAGTAACTTCACAGAAAAAATGTCCCGTGCATCACAAACAAAACAAATAATAACAAATTGAATTCTAAAATATAATGAAAGTTGTTCAGTGCATTAGCATAAACTACGAATATACTTAATATTTTTATTCCAAAACTTTCAAGAATATTTTATAATTCACAGAAAAAATACATAATTTTAATCAATGTGAAAAATTCTGATTTCTCTGAGTCCCGTGCGTCACAAGATATTTGTGGTTATTTTTGTAAATAATACATGTGGTTACCTATTTCATTCTGTCATATTTTGATTAACTCGAACAGTAAAGCATTAAGAAATTATGGAAAGCAGCTATCATCAAATGTAATAAAATTACATTGGTTTAAATATCTATGGATGTCCCTGTGCATGGATTTCTGTGCATCACACAGAAAATTGCCCAAATCCAAATTTGTTCGAGTGGTATAAACTCATGGAAAAGGGACCATTGAGGGATGGAGCGTCGTTTACCATGAAGTTTGTTAGAGAGAGACTTGATCGAGTTCGCGAGAGAAGGGACGCCTGAATATAAGCCAGAGACATTAATGTGACATTCTGGTTTTAATGTCCAATTAGTAGCGACTTGGGGATATTGGAAGTTCGGCGAAACCGTAGGGAACGTACTTCAGAAAATTAATCGGGGAATTCTATAGAAAAGAAAAAGATGTTCGCGGAGGGGGAGAAGGCAACATTGATTCTTGGCACAGGAATTCACCAATAATATATTTGCTTGTATTTGAACTTAAAAGGTTGTTATTTAAATTATCTCAAGAGGGATCCCAACGGACAGCGACGTTTGGTGAGTGCTAGAATAAAGCTGCAGCTGAATTTATTGGCGTTCAAACGATATTCGCGTGTGCATACGTTGTTGCGGAAGCTTTGAATTCAGTAATTCGTAATACCGTCCATATTAACACATTTTAGCCATCACTTGGAAAACATAGACTCCCCTATTGCCGAACTTCATGCACTAAAAAAAGTTAAAAATATGCATGCCACCATGCACTTAAAGTAGCTAACATATGCGCTCAAAACTAAGAATATGCGTTAAAAAATATAGTTTGCAACAGTTAACGAGGTAATATTCATTTTACTCTGTAGAACAAGAAAGTATAATAAAAAAATATTTTCAAACATAAACAAAAAAGTATTAAGCGAGAGAACCAATAGCATTGTTACAATATTCCGAAATTCAGCACAGTTCACTAAGTTCATGCGCAAAAATAAAGTTACGGGAAGAAAATAGATTCAAGCGAAAACAATCTTATCAGAAGTCTATCGAAAATATATTGATTTTGTTGCTAACTAATTGGTATGCTGATTACTAATTGATATGCATTTGCAAGGTTCAATTAGTTTTTATTTTGAAAGAGAAATACGCGAAAATATCTGACTTCGACCCACTTCTCCACAAAAACATGTAATAAACGCACTTAAATATGCCGCATATATTAAAATATGCAATTAAAGAAAAAAATAAACAAAACAAAATAACAATCGGATAAATTTATTTCATTTTTAGTGATAGGTAGAGTTATATACATTTCTTTTCGATATGCGCAATCAGTAATAACACGCAATTGCATGAAGTTCCGCGGTTTTCACATTTCCAATCGTGGTGCATTAGGCGCAAAAACTTAACAACGCCCAATGATACGTTATTCTGAAAATTTCAAACTTCAAATTTCAAATGTGTCGCTTGGTTCCCATTGTTGCAATGCAAGCTGATAACTTACGAAAGATTCCAGCAAACAAAATGTGCGAGAAATTCGAATCTGCAATTTTGAAAATTGGAAAATTTAGGCTAAACTACTCATATTTTAAAAGTATTGACGTAACTTTTTTTAAAGAAATTATTCTTTAGAACATTTTTCATTTAACAAAAAAACCTCTATCGTCAACATGGTACTTTTTCAGGGCTAATATTTTGCAATTTCGAAATTATCGAGAGTTCGCCGAAAATGGGTATGTACATGTATATATAGTCTATCTCGTCAAAATAAACACATTGTTTATCCAAAATTCTTCCCATAGTAGTTGGGAGTTCACATGCCAAATCATAAGCCCGCGAAGATACAAAAGCATTTTCATTAATATTTACAAATTTTTCACAAAATATTATAAGAGAATATTTATAGAACATTCGAATTAACGCTATGATTTACTTGTCGTTTCTGTGCAATAGATATTTCTTATAAAGTGCTTGAATAAAAGGACTTACATTTTTCCTCTAACATGTTGAGGTTACCGAGTTAGAGGAAGACATTTACTACTTACAGAAACAAGACGTATCCACTTTTCCGGCATATGCGGCCGACAATACGCATTTTACTGCCGGAAAACTGTTTGACGCTGCAGTTTTACATAACTTTCTCTTTACTACTCTTTGCGAGAAAGTAAAGCCTGATGCAAGATATCGAGGACACATCTCTTAACGAGTGAAAATAAAGGATTGCAAAAAATACAGTGCAGAAAATAAACTACGCGAAACAACTAAAACATCAATGATAATTTAAAAATAATAATATTTAAAAAGTTGGCTTGTAAATATTTCTAGTGATTACAGTGTCACCAAGAAATGTTTATAAAAGAACGTTAATTCAGAAATATATATCACGTAATGAACGAATAAATTCTGAATGTACAAAAATTATATTAAAATTATTTATTTTAAATAATATATAAAAAATATTAAAATGTAAACTATTAATTTATTCGTGTAAAGCAGACTATTACACAATCACTTTGGAAGTATTACACAAACTGAAATACTCACGATAATACATTTCAAATATATTTTACTTCCTCGCCCTTACGAAAATACTTCGTAAGAAGAGAAAGCTAGGTGATCGTGCACCGGAAAAGGGCAAATTTTCGGCATAAAAAAATCTTCATTTTGATTGGATTGTACAGATGAAAATAATGGAAATACGGAAGTGACGAGGAATTTATGTTTACATGGACTGAAAAGGTCACCAACTATTCAGATGGGAGGCCAGTGTTGCCATATCGGCGGAATTCCCGCGGTTTTCAGCGAATTTTGAGCTCGTACGGCGGGAAAAAAAGTTAGTTTCGCGGACAGCGGAATAAACGGCGGAAATTAATAAAGACGGTGGAAAATATGCGGAATTTCAAATCTTCACTATTAAGGCCTGGACATATAGCGTGTTCGAGCAGAAACATTTTAAAATAATAATAAAAGACAGACAATTCAGTCTACATAAGTGCGTCCTTTATTATTATTATTTTAAAATATTGGGGCTCGAATACGCCAATAACGACGGCTATGATCAAGTATAAGCAATTGTTCTTATCTATTTCATGCATTCATAAGCATTTGTCCTTTTCTATCATTATTTTCTATCGTTTGTTTTAATAGAATAAATTAATACAATATTTAAATATGAAAAAAAAATTTACGTTTAGCAGATTTAGGCGGAAAATTTAAAACCAGTTCAGCGGATTTTCGGCGGAAACTGAAACGAACGTGGCGGAATCCCTCTAAACACATCTGGTAACACTGTGGGAGGCTTTGATCGGTGGCTTCTGCTCCCACGTGCCGTCCGAACTCGCGTTCGCCTTCGGATCCTTCGGCCGTTGGGAGGGGGGCCTCAATGGAGACGCCCACATGCACGCCGTAGGTACATCTGCGACTGCGACGGCGCAACCCAATTACGAATTCAAAATAGCTTCATGTGGGTGCAGAAATAGATAACAACGAATGTAAGGCAGGCTCTGGCACTCGTAGGCCACTGTTTACTTCGCCTTAATGTATCCTGCGCCAAGGCTGTTGAGAAGACTTCTACGAAAAATCAGTGGGCCCCTACATAGAAAACGGAAGAAAAACTCGGAGTGCAAAAAATAAATCTGTTGAAAATGAGAAGTGGAAAGGTCAAATATTTGAGCATTGGCAAAATTTCAAATATTTGCTCTCTAAGAAACTATCACATAAATGTTCAAAACCTTTCAATTTTGGGTTGGCACTTACAGATTCGGATCTAACACGCTAGATTCTTTCCCAACATGCTACGTTGTATGTATGATGGACGTATGTAATTACATAAATTTCGAATTAACTTCGAGACTTAAGACTGAACGACATAAAATAGAATATATTGCTGTTTATTTTTTAAATTTTCATTATAGTGAATGTATAGTGCACATGTACCGAATACTAAAGTCTATAATTTCTAACTTTTCTACAGCCATCATATACATGTCTAATTTTTGCCGTGCATCCTTTCAGCTCGAAATGTTAATGTATGTCCCAACAAATCAAGCAATACTTTTCAACCATATTGATTCTTGTACCTCAGATGATTTTCTGTATGACATCGTTCAATTACGGCATGCACTGTTTTAATCTGAGTAATTGTTGAGTAATTACACAAAGAAGGGAATAGTATCAGTATGAATTCGCGTACAACGCCGTGAATTACTGTAATTACTATTTTTCCGGTGCAATGCGAATCCTTGGAACATGATTTATAAGATGTCTGTTAATTTCAATTATGTAATGAAACATTTTTTTTAAAAGTACATCTATCATTGAAGTACAAGCATTGAAAAATAATCATCACAATAATGACATAAGCCGGCTAACCCAAACATTGCAATATAAACTGTGTTTACATGTGAATCAATCTACACGTGTCCGCCTGCCCCCACGGTTAAACTTCCCTCGGTGTTTCATTTGGGGCAACCGGATCATTCGACGCGACTGTCTCCTGGTGGGGAGCTGACCATTTTCTCAGATCCCCCGAGAACAATCTAAAATAATTAAAGAAACTAGTGGAACTACAGAATGGCGCAGACTTTCTCGTATATTGAGTTACGTATGTCCGTAAACAGTTTTCTTTATAGGTGAAATTCTTCTCGCTTTGCACGACTCCCTCCTTTTGTAGGGGGCTGGGGCAGCTCCATGAGCCTCTGGGGTATCCCACCTCTGGATGTACCCAGTGGGGAGCCCACATTCTCAATGAAAAAAATCAAAATTTGTTCTTTGAATCACTTTTCAGAGTTTATAATAATAAGAAAAAATAGATTACAAACAATTTTACACTCTGAATTTCTGGGAATTGGGCATATAAATTTACAGCACTTTTCGCAAGCAATTTTTTGCCTTTCTGTCCGCTTTTCTCGCACACACGTAGCATCTTGCTTTTCTAGATGGTTCTGACTCAGAGAATGTTGAAGGAAGGGAAGTTTGCTTACTTTGCGAACTTCTCGTCGAGAAAGCCCTTGTGCCACTCTCGGTGCTTGTATCTGTTTAGGTGTTAGGGAGCCAGTTCTCCAATACGCACTAGATCTACCAGTAAAGCCGACGGATTTGACAAATACAAGTGAAAACATCGATGTCGTGGGATTCAAACCCACGTGGACAAACACGGACACCAGGATGTCCACGAAGTTGGACGCACCTCCCTGGCTGGCTTATTGAATTACGTATTTGCACTTTCATTTCGACTGAGTATTTCGCGTTTCCGGGGGCGTCAACGATGAACATTAGTTCCGTGGTGTAGTGCATGCTGTAGCCGGAAAGTGGCGCCGTTGCTCCCCCTAACACTCTTTTAAACGTTTTGGCCTTCTCCACGGCAGCTCTGCATTTATTTCGATATTGTGGACTAACCGGCTCTTAATTCTCATGAATGTATTACAATAACAAAATATATTAATTGTAACATCTTAATAAACAATATTCTTTCATGAATTTGAACATTTGAACAAATTTAATTTAGGTTTATTCAGCTGTCGATGGTTTTGCCGTCATCAGTCTCGCTGCATGTGAAGACGGGATAAGGTGCGCTAAGTTAACAAAGATGGCTTCAATTATTTCATCCTTTAACCCTTAACTACTCTGGTGAAATTCTCTTACGCCTAAGCTCTGAAGGGTCCTCAGGTGCCCCAAGAAGTAGATCATTATCTCAATGGGAAAAAAAATATTCAAATTATGTTCTTTGAATCAGTTTACAGAGTTCATAATAATGCGAAAAATATATTACAAACGATTTTTACACACTGAATTTCTGAGATTTGGACATATATATTTTCGCAAGCTATTTTTGTCTTTCAGGCCGCATTTCTCGCACACACGTAGCATCTTGCTTTTCTAGATGACTCAGAGAATGTTGAAGGAAAGGGAGTTTTGCTTTGTGATTATACTGTAACACAAATCGTAGCAGTCAAAATACACACAAAACATCAATCACGGGAATGAAAATAATTTACGTTAACACTACATTTTCCCCTATAATTCCAAAAATAAACCTCAAATCCCTTTTCAAAACCAGTCAAAAGTAATAACACAATGCCGATGAAGTATACTGGTTACACGAGCACTATCTACTAATTGGTTTTCGAATTATAATGACGTACTTCGATCGGGGGACTCCAGGGCCCCACCAGAGTAATAAAGGGTTAATAATGTCAACACCCTCGCTTCAGCATTTGCACAATATTCTTTCACATTAAAATTTCGAAGGGTAAAAACTGAAACTGTTAAGTTAGGTGGTTGAATTTTCGCCCATAAATGAAGATTATACTCGTACTTTTTGTTAAACTGAATATAATAGTGAGTTTTGTTAGTTCTCATATTTTTAGTTTGTTTTCTAAATTTCAAGTATACATTAATAAACATATCCACTATTTAATGATAGATGTTTCTAAATCGTTTTTAATAAATCAATGGATGTTAGGTGATATGTTATCAACATCGATGTTTTAATGTTGATTTTTTATGTCTGCAGACATCGTTGATTTGTTAGTGATGTGGCATTCCTCGTTGATAAGGCAATGCCAGGGAGCCATCAAAATTACAGCTCTTTAATATAGTAATAATAATAATTATTATTATTATAAGAAATGGCCGATACTCAAATAATCGGCCATTTCTGACCACGATGCACGATTTACGTGTCACTATAGAGATCACCTTGTTTGGCTGTATCCCTCAATTCGTCAAGGTTGTTATGCCTTGAAGTGAGAATTATAAGATGATAGGATGATGATGGGTGAAAGGACAATCACGCCTAAGCAGGACTCGAACCCGCAGCCTCCTCGGCGCAGACGTCGGCGGCATCAACCGTCTGTGCCACGGGACCATTATTATTATTATTTTTACATTATTCACAGCATCTACTGGTCGGTATGTCAACCACACACAGGTATGTAAAAAGGGAAGGAAAAGGATTAAATTTTTTAAAAAAAACCCAGCCCAAAAAAAAAACTTCAACCCAATCATATAGCTAAATTCTAATTCAATATTTTTCCCCTTCCCATCAGAACAAAATCCTACGCTCACTTCCTCACTGAAGGTAGAACATTTTTTTGTTACCAAAGAGGGTGACAACCTAAAAGACGCCCTCGAAAGTAACAGGCCTATAAACTGCCTTCAAACTTTCTACAAACTCATAAACATTCTTGTGTTTCGGCAAATGATGATGACCCACATTGAAGGACAAAGGAACATCTTAGAAGATGAACAGGGAAAAGGATGTAGACCTGGATCTCAGGGATGCAAAGGAGCAACTCATTATAGACTCTGTTAATTATTGGCGGCAAGTGCTTTTGAAAAACAAAGAAAACTTGTACGCATCCATACATAGATTACCGCTAAAAAGATTCGAACCCAGTGGCCCATTCTTGGCTTCCTTCAATAATGTTGGATGCTATAACAAGCGTCCCACTCCGTTTATCAAAACTTATTCTGAAAAAAAAAACTGGCGATGAGTCCGATGGAATGACCCCAAAACTGTATCTCTCTATGAAAACAATCCGTCCACACAGATACTATACACATCCGCCGAGGGATTTCCAAGGGTGACTCTTTAAAGCCCTTTATTGTTCTGTTTAGCCTTGAATGCTCGCCTCTCTACTCTACTTATATTCATCTAATTATGGAATCGCTCTTTAAAAAGGGGAACTCAACTCTTCTCGTGTCTCACATCTCCTTTAATGGATGACCTGAAGCTCTATGACAGACACTGAGAGTCATTATGCGGCAACTAATGAAAACGTGACGGAGAGTTCACCTGAGACATTTAAAGGATGAATTCGGTTTGAATAATGCAGAAGTGAATATCATTCGGGGTCATATGCAAGTTATACAATTTTGGAAACATGATAATGAAGCGCAAAGATTACGCTTTCAATGGAACCCCATGAAACTTACAAATACTTGGGTTTCCAAAGTCATCAGAATACAAACACGCGGTTACTAAGAAATCTAACAACTGTAAGTGTGTAAAACGATGCATGGACTCTTTAAAAACTCCCCAACTCTCTGCTAGAAACCTTGTGGCAGGCCATCAATTCATTTGTTATTCAGTGCTGACATACTTCCTTTGGCGTTATTAAATGGAGCATACAGACTCGACAACCTCCAGAGAACAATTCGAACCGCTATGAACTCAACACCGAAAACATCATCCCCATTCAAGTACTGAGCGTTTTTACGCTTAAAGGTCGCAAGGAGGGCCGAGGTATTGTAGAATCTCAATAAATCTACCAACAGCTCTCAAATTGCTTCACTCAGAAGATACTTTCTTGAAATTGTGGGAGGAGTTCAGGCAAGCAGTGAGCGCAGTTTGAATATAACTATAGTCCCGTGAACTTGAAAAAGCTTGATCGCCTGGTTCCAACCAATATTGAAACGGAAGAGAAGATAACCTTATGGAAAGCAAAGGCACTGCAATGGAAGGTACCGCTCACGAGCTGAGTAAACCAGAAGTCGACATCTCTCGCGTCGCACGCATTGGCTCCAGACGGGATCTCTTTCCGGAACAGAAGCTTCATGTAGCTATCCAGGACAAGTGGTACCAACATTGAACTACAGAAACACATTCGAGAGTATGCTACCTTCATTACCGACTCGTGTAGAAGATGTGAGGCCTGCAGCGAAACTCATCCAACACGTGACAAGTGGATGTAGCAGCCAGCGCACAGGTGAATACAAAAAGAGGCATGATGAAGTGGCGAGCCCGTACACCATTATTGGCGTTGAGACGGGCTTACTCGCCACTTCGCGTGCCGTATATAAAATATGTGCCTCAGAATGTGCTTGAAAGTAGGAGCACACCTCTACTGGGATCGTTCCTTATCACACTGACAGAGCATGTCGCGGCAATAGACTCCGATATAAACGTACATTGATAGAATCCAACAGCAGGTTTTCCTTATCGATATCATCAATACCCAATCCCACAACATATCGGGAAAATATCGAAGAAGATCCAGAAGTATACGATCTCGCCTATGAAGTCGCAACTCAGTGGAACTTCAGTAAAGTGACCATAACTGTGCCTATAATAATATCAGCTACGGAGTGATCGAAAATGACAACTTCGGGCACTGGAGTGTCCTTCACTTGGATACCAGGAATGTATATAATATGCAAAAAGATCAGTGACAATTTTGAATACATGCCGATGTCAGAAGCCATTGAACCTTCAAGTAAAGCAAACCACACACAGGTCATGCAATA
>BOPP01000277.1:1031420-1048170 GCA_017312745.1 Gryllus bimaculatus
CAGCCGGCTTTGCGGCGGGACCGGACGCCGTTGCCGAATGCTGTCGATTTCGTCCGTGGGGCCGCAGACTCGCGATCGCCCTCGCGGGGGAGGGGGGGGGGGAGGTGACCGCCGCGAAGGCCGACGAGAGCCGCAATTGCGTAGTAGCTGCTCGCCTCTGGCGGCGCCCACGTATCGCTGTCAGCAAACATTGCGGGCCGCCACCGCCGCCGCCGCGGTGTGTTTGACTCGGGCTTCGCGCGCTTGCGCGGCGGCGGCGGCGGCGTCACGACGCAGCTGGGAGCCGCCGCGCGGCGCGGCGCGACGCGACGCGGCTCTCTGGCGGCGACGCCGCACACGGCTCCTCTCTGGCGGGATCAAAAACATATTTCGGTGTCGATCTGTTAATAAATGTAAACGCTCCGACTAGGACTCGTAACAACAACAACAACAACAACAATAATAATAATTATAATTAATAATAATAATAATAATAATAATTAATAATAATAATATAATAATAAAATAAAATCTTGAAAACAGTTATTTTATGTTTATGTGTTATAATGCCTTAATTTGTTTTGTAGATTTTAAATTTGTCTGTGTTACCATGTTTTGATATTGTATCTGTGTGGTATCCATGTGAAACCAAAAACTTGAGAATAAACAAAATAATAATAATAATAATATAATAATGATAATAATAATAATAATAATAATAATTAATAATGCTGCGGTTGTGGCTTTTCACAGATGTAACGGTTCCAAGCTTTTCAGCCGCGAAGCAACTTCCCCGCAATGATCGAAGTGAAAAAAAGAATGCCACCTTGGGAAAGACGCTGGCCGTGACTCGCGTATAGAAAGCACTAGGAGAGATGATATCTGGAAGACTTCACACAATTTTAAAAATGGAAATATCTCAGAAAAACTGAGAAGAAAGGTGAATAACATCCCCATCAATACAAAAATTCATACGAAGACACGAGCCCTTGAATTCAAACAATAAACCAGAAACATCTTGACGGACCAAACCCGTACGACAAAGCGTTTTGGCGTTAACAAAACGCCTTTCGACGCTACAGAATACTTGCACTACGAGAAGAACCAGAATTCTTTTTTAACAGAAACCAGAAAGCATCTACAGGAATATGTCAAAGGGCAAAGGGCTTGTAAATGATATGGAAGAGTCAAAGCTTCCCTCAAAGGCCCACAATAGAGGACTTTTGGAAGCCTATCTGGTCCATCTGCTGTGTCCCACAACCCAGACTATGACTGTGGATTGAAATGGGAATATGACAGACACCGAGATATCCCTCCTATATAATGTGTGAACCAATCGATCACACCGTGGAAATTGTCCAAGCTCTGAACAAAGCACATAACTGGAAGGCACCAGGCGCAGTGATGGCCTCCACGAATTGATGGCTTCAAAAGGAATTTGAATAGCCGCGACTTCCCCCCTCACACACACACACACACACACACACACACACACACACACGTGCCCGCGCTAAGGATGAGACAAAGAAAGAAAGAAAGAAAGGAGGTTGGCAGCGATATTTGCGTACCCATGGGGTCGAGTCCCAGCGGCGGCACCTTTCCTGGTCCACGTGGGCTGCCGTGCAAAGTAGGAGAAAAGAAAGAAAGAAAGATAGAAAGAATAGGAGCTTGGCAGCTCGCGCGTACTCAAAGAGTCCGAGTCGCAATCGTGGCGGTAGTTTTCCTTGACCACGTAGGTTAACGCACAAAGAAAGAGTGCGAGAAAGGAGAGAGAAAGTGAGTGAGAGAAAGAAGGACAGAAAGAGAGAGAGAGAGAAAGAGAGAGAAAGAGAGAGAGAGAGAGAGAGAGAGAGAGAGAGAGAGAGAAAACGAGAGAAAGAAATGAAGAAAGAAAGGAAGGAAGTTGGCAGCTCGTGAGTAGTTCCGGGAGCGAATCTCAACGGCGGCAGATTTCCTGGTCCGCGTGAGTTGCAGCACAAAGGAAGAGAAAGAAAGAAAGGAAGCAAGAAAGGCAGAAAGCAAGAAGTTGGCAGCTCGCGCTCAGCCCTGCCCACGTGGGCTCCCGGAGGCCCGAGGAGAACGATGCTGGCGGTTCCGGTGTCGGGAGCACGCGCACGGCTTAGGACGAGGGGATAAAGGTGAAAATGCCATAATAGTCTCAAGCGGTTGCGGTGGAAAGAAAGGTGTTTCCGAGAAGGGTAGGAAAAGCATGCAATGGCACTTCTTCGAAGGACTGTTGTCTCGTCGAGTTGTTACGTCTTAACTTCTGGAGCAAGAATCACGCATTATAAGAAAACGAAGATAATCTTCGAATGCTTAAATAAACTCAATGGAAAACGGTTACTTACACAAACTTATTTCCACGGCCTTCGTAGCCCTTTGAACATTCCTTTCATAGGCGTACGCTTGAGGGGGAGGGGAGGCACGGGGGCCAGGCCCCCACACAAAATTTGAGAGGGGCCCCGCAGCCCCTGACATTAAAAGATTGTACGAGTATATTCGTAAATTCGTTCAATCCCCGATTTTCTCTTTTTTAATCTGACAAATCAAGGAATTGTTTAATGACATTTGGATAACAGGTTTTCCAACCTAGATGGAAACTCGGTAGACGGTTCCACACAAAATTAATCGTATTTATTATATGTGTAATTAAATTTATATATTCATTCCCCTATTAATCTGTTTAAATAATAATATTAATAATAATAATAATAATAATAATAATAATTCTAGTAAAATATGTGATATGTAAAGAAAGACTTGTATAGGGAGCCACCAAATATGGTTGGCCTCCCTCTTGTTTTAGATTGTAATTCCAGAGTTGCGAAACTCTATACTCCCGTACTTTCGTAAAACTGCTTATTCCTTCTGAATGTAAAACATAAAAAGGTTAATGCTTTTAATTTCAAATTAGTGGGGGTTCAATGATCCAAGAAGTCCGAATCTCTACCTCTTTAGTGATGTGTTTCTTTACCGCTTTGTAGCTACTCGAACATTTTCTTTTGATGGTGTTCAACTTCAAGAAAATTTTCTTGTACTTTTCAAATACACACGAGGAAGGCAGAGGCGACTTATCGATCTGGAGGCCGTAGCATCACTTACCAGGGAGTCTCACGCTGGAACAGGAGATAACGGTAGAGCAGGAGAAACGGTTGCAGTTAATCCAATGGCACACATATCTAATAGACGCATATATCCAAGTTGATATTCAGGAAAGGGATCGACCAATAATTTTCGCAACGCAAATTTGGAGTGCTTTGAATACCCGCTCTCCCTCCTGAAATGCGCGCTTCAATCATCCTCCAAAAAAAAACAAAAACAAAAAAAAAAACGTCTACCACATACACATTCACTAACGTAAAAATAAATTATGTGCTAACAACAAAAATTATTTGTATTAATTTTGTGTTATAAAATAAATAAAAAATATAATCAGTCAGAATTAGTTGGCGACGCTGACTGAATCTAACAATAAGATTGAGGGCAATATTTGAGTGAAGGAATGACGCACGGGCGAGAAAATTTCTAACGAGTAGCCGTGGATGACACGGGCGAGAGTCTACTAGGCCAACTTAATTGGATCGTAGAATATGCTACATATCAGTTTTGAATATTTTCTTGGTAATCTAACAGTTTCAATCAGAAAACCATTGATGAAAAAATATTTCCATTTCCACATTATAACTTCCAAAACATTTCCACATTATAACTTTGTCATTTATTGATATTTTACTTTAATCTGTTTAAATGTTAATGTTTTAATTTAACACCGAATGAAAGGAATTATTTCAACATGTTGAAAATTTTTAGAAAGTAAATATCAACGTACCTTAACACTAAACTTAACACCCCTACCTCATGTATCGCAGCATAACGCTGCATCAAACCTCCTCTCCACTCTTTAGCGTTACGTAATTTATGAACGACCCCATATCCAAATGAAACAAAGTACAAATTCCCATATCTCAATTAGTAGTGGAATAATTTGTTACATACAAAGTGCCTCAGTTAACGAATGATTCATCAAAAGTAAAATTTCAACTTTGCTAACCGACAAATAGGAAGAGTGAGTTGATTTCCCACTGACCCGGCCTCCAACCGCGCCCGGTCAGCTACACGTGCAGGGATCAAATGGCCCCCGATAGGAGCGATACGGAGTCGCAGAAGGGGCTCCGAGAAACAGTTGAACACACGTACGTCTCCGGTTCTCGTACTCGTTAGACCGAGATTTACTTCGCCTGCCGCTCTACGCAAACAAATATTTACCGCCCTCCACAAACGTTGGGCAAACGGGAGCTCGCTTATCGTTTCTTCCCAGACTTGGGAGGACCAATGTTTGAAAACAATCCCGTAGAGTAGTGCGCGGAGTCGATCGCGGGCGGGATCGCGTTTCAGCCCCTTCCCCTGCCTCCGGCATGTTGCGACGCTTCACTGGTCGGGGGGGTTCTACTCGTTGTGCGGTACACGGACGGAACCAGACACGAATTTTGGGAGGGGAATTTGGATTTTTTTATTCAAAAGGTTTTGGTATTACTAGCGCAACTTTTCTTGAACAATGACCTTACTTCCCCGTTTCTGATACAAAAACAGTTGAAGGCAAAAAGCTCGCAGCGAGCGTAGGTGGCGGTAACATTCCGAACAATTTTTCACTGGCACGAAATAGAAACTATTACATTTTGAACTTCAACCTGTTATTTTCTCCAAACAAATCTAAAGAAATGACCGAAGCAGGTAAAGGTCTATCACAGGAGATACTCCGACCTCCTGACAAAGTTACAACGCAAATTATTGAAAACGTTGCCGAGGCATGGGTCTCCAGAGATTGATATTGCTTCATAAAATCGAGTGGCCAATTTTCTAATAACCCCCCTCTACCCGCATTTATTCATCGTTTAAGAAAAGTTGCGCTAGTAATACAATGTGTCATATTAAAGAGAACAGAATGACGCAGGCTAAACTCAGCTCATATTGCGATACAATTTTATTCGTTTTAATGTTTATCCGAAAATATTTTTGCTTGAAAGTTTTGTGACAAGTTGAAATTAAAAGTTACTGAAACATTTTGGGAGAGGGAATTTCCCTTCCCGTACATCCGCGCCTGTTGTACGAGAAACGCAACTCACTTGGAAATCGTTATGAAGTAAACTGTATTTGCGGCAATGTCTTGCAGACAATACAATAATTTGCGCGTTTTTTGTTTGTCATTTTCGTAAACGATTTTTCCACAATTATTCGTGCAGAACCATTAGAGCAAGTTCCCTTTCAAAAAGCTTCTAAAAGAAGTCAAATGTTCTCACATGAATACTTCTATATAGAAATTCTATATGGCTGCACGTGTTTATTAAGAAAGGCGAATTCGTAATCGCGCACCTCAATCAGCAAATTAGTGTATTTTCATTTCACACTACCAATTCAGAAAAATTTCCGCGCAGATTGAAACAAACGATTTTGCTTTGGTACTGCAGAAGTAAAATGTTCACAACTGATTCGTCAGTTTTCATTTCACCACAGAAGTGAACCGAGAGCAAGGGGTAAATATCTTCCCCAGAACTAAATGTTCATTTGTTCCATAGTCCAAATGTCCATTTATACGTGTATCAACGAGACAAAATGCACGGAAATGTTAACAATACTAGGTCCCCAGCACTCTTGGAAAATCGGACCAGACCAGTAATTTTCAGGTGTTTTTTTGGTAAGGTTGAAGTTTTTAATATAAGGAACGAACATTATTACAGAGAATTAATTCTGCAGTTACGAACAGTAAAGTGGGAAGGTTATTACTAGAAAATTGGCTAGATTGCTCGATTATTTTATGTTCCCGGGCGCGCCAAATTCTTTGGATATTCTCGAAAGTTATATCGGGGGAGGTGGCGGTGCTTCTTCCACGTTAGAACGTATATCCGCTAGAGGGGCACCGCTCCAGGAGGAACAAGCTCTAAGTGGTAGTGCAAAAATACAGATGGCTCAGATACTTGAAATAAATAGAGATAGTAGATAAACTTGCAAAAGGAAATTATGGGAAACAACTACATCCAGAAGGCGTACGCCACTTTAAAAATTAAGTTGAGTGCACACAGCAAAACAGCAGCAATCAACATTCATGCAACCTCAGGATCACTCACATATTCCTTTGGAATATTAAAATGGACAGACGCCGATTTGAAGAATCTAGACAGGAAAACTAAGAAATAATTTTGTCCCTAGTGGTACGATCAGACATGATGTACAAGAGAAAAAAATCTGAGAGATTACTTCCTCCAAAACACATAATCCAGAGAGTGGTTGTCTGCAATTGTAAAAACAAATCATTGTGCCATACCAATTAAACAGTCCACAATAATCTAGGGGCCTATGATCCTTACTTGAAAATCATCACAAATGAATTACAGCCAGATACATGGACGAGCAAAGCCCTCAATAGCCATTATACAAACTAGAAAATAGTGAAGAAGATCTGGAAATTTCTTTGGAGTGCCTGCAACTTAGTAAATAGTGTGCAGAGATAGAAAGCTTCATAACTGCAATTCAAGATCATGTAATCACAACAAGAGCATACTGCAAGTATTACATTATGCATTAAATCTTACAAAACACCAATAGCAGAAGGGTGTGTGGCCAAAAGGAGGGCATCGATGACATACAAGT
This sequence comes from Gryllus bimaculatus, assembly GCA_017312745.1. NCBI lineage: Eukaryota > Metazoa > Arthropoda > Insecta > Orthoptera > Gryllidae > Gryllus > Gryllus bimaculatus. The sequence continues at coordinate 1,038,045 of BOPP01000277.1, forward strand.
AGTTTCTGGATGCAAGGCTTTAGCATTCAAACAATAAAAAGATTGACATAATTAAGTGACCAAAATATTTTACAAGGTACAATGGCAAAAATATTTTGGCGATTAGAAGCAAGCACCACATTATTCTTAGGATCCACCACCAGTGAAGAAACTAACTGCAAATGTTACGGTACTGGAATTGACACATAGTAACTGATAAAGCAACCCTGAACCACGTTTCATGTATTGTACTTGTTTTGAATACTGAAAGAAAAATTTATATCAATATTGAAAACCCTCTACCAGTCAACCTGAAGAAAACAAACATGAGAAAATTTACAAATACTGGCAGATGAAGTCAAATCTATGAGGGTATAACAAAAGCCCACAGAGGTACCTATTGTTATCAGTGCTATCAGAAAAATCCCCAACGCATTTAAAAACGGAGTGGATTCCTTAAATTTGAACCTTGATTTATATATTCATTCAGAGGTCCATGATTCCGGGCACATGCAATATTGTCAAAAAAAGGAGGAAGAGATGACACTGAAGTCACATCCCTGGTGAATAGGCCCTGAGTAACACATTCACCTCCATCAGGGTGAATTTAAGAAATATAAATAGTGATATTAAATAAAACAGTCTTCATTTAAGACATAGCTCATAGCCATTAGACCTGCCCAACAGCACAGTTAGCCGTTGCCAAACAAGAAGCTGGCTAATCTATATTACTAATTTCCAATGTGTGCAGAATTTGAAAGAAAACTATGCAGAAGAGGTGTCTGTTTGTTTTTTAACTGAGAACGGTAGTGAGTACTGTAACTGAGAACTGTTGTACTGAATATATACTATACAGTGTCATTTAAGTGTTTGTGAAGACTGTTTTTGTTAAAATATTTAATTTATCATAGTGTTATATGAAATTATCTAAATTATTGTTTTTACGTAGACACTGTGCTACATTATAGGGGTGAAAGGCCCGTAACAATATCAATCTTCTAAACAAACTATTTTCAATATACACACATGTCAACAAGGAGGTTGAAAAATAACACTATCCATAAAAATACCTGGTAACTGCCAAGCTGTTTGCCGCTGTCAGACGATCACAGTTGGCTTCGTTATTAAAACTGTTGAGAGTGGTAGATATGATGTAACCAATAATGTCTTTATTGATTGTTTTTATTGGAAAATTAGGGTGACTATGCTGGAAAAAAAATCATAAATAACATCATTTCAAATAGTAATTTACCAAAATCTTATCATGGGAGTAACTTCAATTCAAATAATTCCTTTTTTTAAATACTGCAGAAATCACAAAACTGTAATAAAATACGTATTAATTAAACATGAAACGTTATTCAATTTCAATTTAATGTAATAATAGTTTACTTAAGCATAAAATCATAATATTTGACAAAGAAGCCACATATTTTAGTAATTGAGACTACACAACAAAGTTTTCAAAAACTAATTTATAAATAATAAATTTATTATATACATTTATTTGTAATAAAGTAATTTATTTACAATATTTAATTTAATACTTTTACATTTAATGCCCTTAAAAACTCAGACACTTTTTCTGAAAACAAATAATAAAAAAAATTAAACCTCTCTTAAACAGAAATAAATTTATCTTTTATAAGTATGCTTTGGATGTTTAGGCACTTCCTTTCTTTGCTCTCTCCAGCATGCCATGACCTTCCTGCTCTCAACTTCTGCTCCTGCCTGTCTTTTCCATATACTGATCCCTCCCCTTCTCTCCACCCACTCCTCATCTTTTTCTACTCCTTTCTCGTCCTTTGTTCTCCTTTAACACCATCTGAAGCTTCCACCCCTCTGATACTACCCATTTCATTGGGTTTCACTTGGCCCTGCCCTATGTCAGCAGGCAATATTACCCTCCAGAAGTATTGGGGATTGCATTTACCTAAATATTGGGGTGATATATTATAAATCGCAACTCTGCTACTTCTTTTTGATTCTCATATTCACATTTTATATAATGGATTTTATGACAACAGATATCAGGTATATACACAAACAGTGCCTAAAGATGCCTATTTAATCTACAAACATTTATAGTGCTGAAAAATGCCTAACTGAAGCTGTAATCTACAATAAACTCAGATTAGTTTGGCTGTGCTCTGCATCATAAGCAAAATAAATTTTGTACTGCTCGGTATTTCAACATTAAATTAATCACCAGACATGAGTGTTGAAACAGAAATATCAGTTTCTACATATAAAATGATTCTAAATATGTCAAAGGTTTTTTTTTTCATTTTTATTTGTGTTTCTTTTCCTATTGTATACTCAAAATTGTAATGAACTAGCTTAAATTCAAATGTTACCACAATACTTATTTTTGTGTCAATTTATAATGTATATTTGAGAATTTACATAGCGTATTTTTGCCTTTTAGACACCTATTTCAGGTGGCTAAAATAGATTTTACAGTCTTAATAACTAAAGAGAATTTGGGTTTATTTATTAATGTAAAAATGATGATTAAAAATGTCATAAAGAATTGCGTTTACAAACTGTATACAATTACAAAAACTTTATAAGCGGACAATACATGACTGATCACGGGAGTAGCTAAGGAGGGTTGGGACAAATACCCTCCCCTCTAAATCTTTCACATATATATCATTTTGAAATTCTTCCAAAATTAATTCCAAGGCAAGATTTCTCTTGCTCTAACAGGCACTACTTATCGTGTAGAGACGACATTCACCACCTGGCATAGGGTAACACTTTATATTAATGTCGTGAACAATGCAATAGATTATGCTTGTTGAATGTATACAAGATACTTGTTTCAGAAATATTGACCTAAAGTTAATATTCAGATTGGACACTTACTTCATGGTTTATCTGTAATGTCCCTAGAGTAGTACCACCCACTGTTTCTTAGATTAGGCTCACTCTCAGTTGTGTAGAATATTCGTTTTTGAAACTGCCCTCTGTGAGGTCAGTTAAAAGCATTTTGGTACAATGCATAATGAAAAAACATTCAGAAATAAACTTATTGAAGCCACTTATGGCAGGGATATAATTGTCACTCATTACACCAAATATTAATAAAATTGTAATTTATTTATTATAGAGCAGTAGCAAACTTCATATGCTTAGATCTATAAATACACAGAACTTCACATCATATATATAAATTTGTAATTTATTATAGAGTTTATATCCCCTGTAATACTAATGTAATAGTAATTAGCAAAAAATTACTATCACATTTTCAACATTCAATCACATTGAATTTCCACATTCCAATGTGTTTGTATCGTTGGCATGGTTGTGAAATTTACCTGGTAAGTAAAAATTAGAGTTTGGAAGTTTGGCAAAATGTCTCTTTGTTATTTTTACTATTTTATGGCTTTAAACACAAGGAATCGCTTCATCGAGTTGTTTTAGTTGATTTTCATTTTTCCTACTTTATCTTCCAATGCCCGTTTTGCTTTATTTTTGCCTTTATCTGCCTTTTTCCTAATAATTTTGCTTCTTTTTCTCCTGACACTGATTGTGACCAAGAATATATTTGAACATATACCTGCAAGTCTCAACCACATAATGGCAGAGTCATATTTTGTCTTTCTGAGGAAGCAAAGGTTGTGTTAAAAATCTAAATGAAAAAGGAAGATAATATCAGTCAAGATCATTGATTTTTTCATTGATGCCAACAGACTTTGTTTGCTCATGAGGAATCCTGTCCTACTTTTGTGTAAGGGCCTCCAATCATCTTTGAGGACACTTCTCTGTATATGATTTACCATCACAATATTGATATATTATAATTTATATCAGGGTGTCTGTGATTTCAAAATAACTGCCTCTTTATAATCTCATATCATCATTTATGTGACATGTTCAAATGTTTTTACAATTTCCTGTCTATCAATTCATCTGTCTTACTTCCAATCATAAAGAAATTTGTTACACTTGACCTTCAAAAAAAGACAATAGTTATTATCAATCTACACAAGATTTCATTGAACAAATCCAATCTCCCATTTCTTACACCAGGGTAAAATATAAGATTGCTCTCTTTTAGTTTTCCTCAAATACCTTAGAAATCGTGAGGAATCCTGAAAAAAGGACATCAGAGCTTACGAAAGCCCATACAATTTTCTATTAAATGCTTTTTGATTCTATCAAATACCATTAGGCTTTGAGTAATTGAAGGTAACGATTGTTACTGGAAATTTGCAACCCATCTATTAACAGTTGCCTGTAACATCAATAGTAATAGCAATGGTGATTGTAGAAAACATGGACTGTTTGAGGGGACAGAAGTGGAATGAAGCTTAGTAGGCTAGAATTCATTCCTTTTCCTGTTTAATAAGTAATTTTAATAAATACCCAAGCAACGCAGGGTACTTCAGCTTGTAGTAATAATAATTTTGTTCAAATTACAGCAAACTAGGTTGTCATAGTCAATTAGATAAGATTTAATTTTGTGAAGTATTCTCTGTAAAAACTCTAAATGGTTTTCATACTTGTTTGGATTCGTTTATTGTGATTAAACTGTCTCTCTTAGTTATTAAAAATCATTTGGAAGTCTTACCTACCCTTCTTATTTCTTTGTGAATTTACATTGACTCTCAATCTTTCACTTATAAATTACGAGAGCATGGCAGTCCTGCAAAATGCCTTTTGGCAATTTTCAGACTTTTAAAAAGATGAATCTCTTAACTGTACTTCTGGAATTGTTTCAGATGATTCTGTTTATTTCGCCTTCATTGCTTCCCTATTACAAATATTTTGCCTAATTTTTACATTTTCTTAATTATTTTATTGCTTTCTCCCATCATCAAACTGGAAGCTTATCTGCATGTCTGAACAACACATCCCCACTATTTAATTGGCTGTAATGTCCATTACGCCCTGAGGAAGGTCACAGAATGATGACTGAAACGTCGGCATCTTTGCTATAGACGTGGCATCACCTGGACAGCCAATTAAATACTGATTCCGGTCACGGAAGCCTACACTCACATTGCCACTGTTGCATTTTGTTTGTTTTCTCCATGTGAAGAAGTGTTATCACGTAGGACGTGTTGAACTTAAGCTGTAGGTTCACTAAATGTTAAAAACAGCAGACAGAATGCAATACAATACCAGTAAAGATTCTTGGATTTCTCTTATTGACAGGCTTTCCTTGACCTTGGGGAACCCTATCCCAATCTTACATATGGTCTTGACCTCTTTTAAAATCGTTTTGACTTTATATTCTTTTTTTAATGTTCATTTGTGACATTGTTTAATCCACATCTATTTTAGCCAGATTAAATTCCTTTCATACCTATTTTATTAAAAATAAACGCTTTTTTGATATACCTTTTGAGTATAAAGAAATAAATGAAAATACCTAAAAATAAAAGCCCAATCTTCTGGGCTCTTCTTAGCAGTTTGTACATAACTTCATTGTAAATATGTCATAAAAACTACAATGGGTAACTAAGAAACCTTCTATCTTTTAAGCAGACTAATTCACACGCAAAATGGTATCTATTAATATGATGGGTAATGTGGTAAATGAAATACCACAAACATACTGCAAACTTTGCAGAAATGTAAAATGATTGTTGCGCTCAAATTCTGAAAACATAATGGGAAGAGCTAGTAAAAAAATATAAAAGAGGTGCCTGAAACTATTCATAATGAATAAGAGTGGAATGATGAATGGCTGTACAATTTACACATTATTTTTGAAAGTCATGAACTTTATTTAATTAAACTTGTTGGAGATTATTAGATCCAATTAAATTTTATGAAATTGAAAATAGTGTGATAACACTTTTAATGTTGGGAAAAACTAGTGAGCAGTTGATAATTAAGCCTTTCAAGTTTTAATTTGGATTTTAACATTTGATGGAAATAACATATTAGAAAAAAATCTCATTTTCAAAAGGAAATATTAATGATGACCTAGCTTTTCTCTTTAATGGAATTTTGGAGTGATGTTTAACAACATTACATACATTTCAACACTAGTGATTTAGTACAACAAATGTGAAGCCATAAAATAAATTCAGCAAAAAATTTAGCAAAAGTTGTCACATTTGTTTCTTAAAGCTAATAAACACTTAAATTACAATTGAAGACTAAAAGTGAGAAACACTTAAATTGCCAAAATTAGAAATTTTCAGATTTTTTTTATGGAAACTGCTGAATGTACACAGGCAAATTACTTGGGATGGGAAGTATCACAAATGTTTCCTAATGGTACAAAATATCTCTTATGGATGGAGTAGTAAATTCCTTCAATAATAGTTGAACTTGAGTGAATTTTGTGTGAAAAGTTTTCTACAGTACAAATGCCTAATGTGCAATCCAAAATACTAAAATTAAAAAGTATTTATTATAAAAGAGAAATGATTCACAGACAAATGCACAATAATTATCTTTTTATAGCAGTAATTCACAGAATCACTAAAAATATATTGTTTGAACTCATTGATATCACTTGATAGTTGGGTTTATTATTTTCTTATTAACCAAAAACCAGTACTGTTCAGCATGTTTATTTACCAGTGAATTAAATAAATGATTATTTAATCTTCCATCAAAAATTGGAACAGCTGAAAGTGAAATCATTATTGCCAGCAGTAAATAACTTAATTGAAATAAAACTGAAGGATATTATGGGTCCAATTAAATCATGTAATACCAGAAATGTATAGGAAGAAGAATTCCCAATCATTGAAAACCCTTCAAAGGAATAAGGTAAGGAAGACTTTAAAGCTCTCTTCAGTTTCAAAACCTAAGAGAAAACAGCAAAAGAAGAAGCAAAAAATGATCACTCCAGCTAGGCTACTGGACAAAGAAAAAAATGTCAAACCAAGTTATATTAATAACTTAATAGTACCATTCCCTAATGAATCATCAGGCAAAACACACCAGCCCAAAAAAGCAAAGCATTTAATTCACTCTTCAGTGCTTCATGTACTCTAAATCTAGGAAAGTAATATTAATTTTAACGACATTAAGTATATTATTTACAATTTGGATTGCATAATTCTAAAGAACCTGTAACAAGTCTTGTATTTCAGCTTCTGGGTCAAGATCAGGTTTTCATCCAGTTTCCCTGATCCTTAAGCAAATGCTGAAATGGCCCATTGTTTTGCTTCTGGACATGTAACTTCAATTGAGCTTTTTCTCATAGCACATCACAAACAGATTTTAACTGTTTTTGATGTAAATAAATAAAGTGTTTGTATTCTTCTAAATTCAAGCAACATTTGCAGGAATTATCTAACACAATGAATGCATTGGTGCCACCTTCATGAATTGCATTGGCGTCACCCAGGGGTCTAATTACGATACAGTTATCTATGAATAACGCCTAATGTTTTAACTACTCTTTGTACATTCAACTTGAATATGAATATATGCTTGGGAACAGTGTGTCCTTTAGTGTATACTTTGGAATATTATAAAACTAAATATATCTGATATTGATTCAAAAATTATTACAAGCAATGTCTGTACACTATACTCTTTATACTTATGGAGCAATATTAAAATGCAAGTCGTTTCTTCATTATGATTATTTCCAATTATTTTCTCAAATTCTTCTCCCCTTCCCTATATCCATTAAGAATTCACTCCTGACTGCAAAACCTGAAACATGCGCACTAGTGGTAATTGCAGATGACAGTAAATTAAAATTTAAGAAGTTAACTTTTATATTCCTTATCTTTTCAGTAAAAGAATCACCTCCACTACATCTTTCAGAAACAACTGGGCATTTTCACTCAGAGACAGGCTTAAATTATTCTGTAACAACCAAAATTTAAATTGATTTTCTCCAATGAAATCGGACATGGATGGAGTGGAGAATTTTTAATTACCCCAATTTGTGAACAGTAAATCTCTGGTAAACAGGAGTCACAACAAAAGCAAAGGTTAAGTTTCATTTTCCTTTTAAATTGTTAGATTAAGTGAAAAAATTGATTACAAAATTGATTTAATTTCAAACAGCAGTCAATTGCAATTGCAGTCAAAACACAGAAATATCCTTTGATATATACAATTAAAAATAACATATTTTCAATAATTAAACTGTATTTCATATTAGGTATGTGAATGCTATATTCAGTTTACATATATTGAAACAACAATCATCAATACATATTTGCCAGTACGTTATTAAATAGTTTTTAAGTTCAAATATTGTAGTAGAGAACACAATGAACAAAAAAATTGAATGTTACAAATTAATAATTCTATTTTAATTTATTAAAAACTTTGGAATAAACATAATAAAAAATTCTACTACTCCCACATTTTGAATATAAAAAAATTACCATGACTTTTCACAAATATGCATATCAGTATATGTAAGATTAACATAGTAATTACATTTGAGAACCTAGGTCTATTTTTTAAATCATGAAATATCTAGATTTGAGAATATTAAAATAACACTGTTATAGTGAAATATTTTAATTGCACACTCATTTTCAAACAAAAACTCTTTTCACTAAAACAAATAAACCAATTTTCCTTTTATTATTTTACAATGTTATAGCATTCTTGCAGTCTTTAAGTTGTTTTTTTTTTATTATTTTTGGGTAAGTTCTACTCATGACACTTGAGTTGTATACATTCATATTACTCGCATACATGCATGCATAAATACCAAAAACAGCATTTGAAAGTCCCTGTTTTCCTCGTTCAAGAACTAAAACATAATTTATTACATTATACAGGACTTTAAGACTATTTAAGGTGCATGCCCATAAGAAGCGAGATAAGAAAAATCACTAGTTTTATTCCATTTTGATAACAAATAAATTGTTTAAATTACATGACAAAAGAATACACTTTTCACAACCGAAGTAACTAAGCACAATTAAAATTGACACATTAGTAGTCAAAGATGACTGATGTAATGTACAGAAGATAATACTATTATTGTATGCTGGAGCAGTTATTATTCTCACAGGAAGTGACCTCTAAAAACAGGGTGTTCATCAATTATTCCTTACATTACACATTACAAAATTACAACAGTACCTATGAAACAATAGCTGGTAAGTCTAGAACATACTTTTAACTGAGGGTGGAATTTCTTCAAAGGATATTCAATTGTTAGGGTTCAACAATAGCACTTCTTAGTTCTTTTCCTACTTCATTTACTGTAACCCATCACTCCACTTTCATGTCACTAAGTTCTGGCCACTGCAAATCAAAAAATCTGACAAAAAATGGCCAGGACTTTTTTTGTTTTTTACACTAATTACTACCAATAATTATTTTAGAAACCTTAAAAAGTTTTACTGTTTTAATCACTTTCAAAATACACAGCTAGCAGATTGGAAATATAAGTAGTAGATTACCATTCATTAACATTTTGTGCACACAAATATTGATACCTGTCATACTTATGATTAAAATACAAACAAGATTAATATTTGTAAATAGCGAGGGTGGCCAGTAAACTTCAACATAAATTTTTCTTCACGTTTGGTTAGCTGAAAATAAATATTTTCAAAATTGTTGTATATTTCCCTAAGGGTTAAATTAAAATGAGTATGGGCAATTGGGATGCTTAATATGAAAGTTTTGAATTATACTGTACATGTCTTTGGATAACAAGACTTTTAAAAATACATCTACATTTATTGTTTTTAGAATGTTATTAATAAAATCAAATTTTTACTGTAAATGCAATTTCTACTTGAATAAGAAATTTAATTAAAAATGTGGAACCATTTTTGAGAAAATTTGCAAAATTTGATACTAGAATCTTGAAAGTATCCCCAAGATTTAAGAGATTGGTTTCGTATTTGCAGGACTGCTAGCTGAGATAAGACTGATAACATAATTTCATTTTCCGAAACAATCCTTTACATGGTTTAGGACCTAATGTGGTTTACAGAAGGATGGACGGATAGTCACAACAGATTGATGTTTTTCGAAAATAACAAAACACAAACACTTTTTTAGCATTACAACCCCCTGAAACGTATCTGACTGATAACTTTCCCTCTACTATAAATACAAGAAAATAAAAAAAGAGACACAATATAAAAAGAAAAAATGTATATTATTTTCTACTTTATGGAAGAAAAAACAATTTAATAAATAATACAAAAACTCTAGGTTTTATCAAATTTCAAGT
>BOPP01000277.1:1048197-1131240 GCA_017312745.1 Gryllus bimaculatus
GTCAGGTTATAAAGTTTCAAGGGTTTTCAAAGATTTCAATGAATCAAGGTTCTCTGGCCACCCTATTACTCCAAGTGTTTAGCATTAAACTTTATCAGATAGCATCAAATAAGTTTCCAATGATTTCTTGTTCATACTTTTGAATAATGGATGGTCATATCTTAATTTAAACATGAAAAATGTCCATTAAAAAAATGGAAGTTTACGACCAAACTGTACATTCTCTCACCAAAAACTCATGACCAAAACTAAGATCTAAATATAAAGTTAAGATATGTGTCTTTAATTTAAGTTATGAAATGTGTGTTCATAATTCAATCTTCTACATCTGTAATTTTAATTGAAATCCTAATCTAATGATCTTCCAAAAATGATTCAATTGATTAATTAAAAAATTTAACCAGGATACATTGTATTAGCAAAAACTATCATTTCCAAAATCAAAATATATAATTTAACTTCAATAAAATAAAAAAAATTACAATAAGAAAAGAGTTATTCTAACAGTAAATAATAAGCTCAAGGGGCAGACACTTTTGCTTCCATGTTATATACGTATACTGTTTTGAAATACCTGAATTGCAGTATGTATAATTTATTTTTATCTTCGATAAATGCCTTCAATTACACAGTATACAACAAACACATCAGAAAATGTGACCCTTCAATAAAACTAAAAATATGAAATGAAAGGAATTAACATTCAGGTAGTACTTGAAAGTTTCAGGATGACATTTTCTCCAAAAGAGCACCATACAACCCACATAACATAATAAAAAGCACTGCAAAAAATTGACAACACAAGGATGTCTATCCAATTACCAAAGAAACTTAATAGTATTCACAATCTAAAAATCTAATAAGAAAAATGTGGACAAAAGTAAAACAAAACGAGGAAAAAGAAACTCTGAAATTTACAATTAAGACCAATCGAATAAGAACTACTGCAGCATATTAACTAGAAATGGATTTGTAACACATCAATAAAATAAAAAATTAATTGCCTTACTTTCTTTTTATTTTTTTGAAGTAATTTGAATACTTTACAATATTTGAAGAGTACATTGTACTTTTATTATCTAAGAGAGATGTTATTTAAATAAACAGTAATTAAAAAGCCGAAACATTCAGAAAACATTTTAAATTTTGGTAATTTTTGTAAGCAATGAAAAAAGGATTTACGGCAGAGATGATATGAAATGTATAAAGCAAATATAAACTAACAATAAAATACACTATTTGTGGATCATTACATTTAATTATGAGTACCAACTAACAATATCATTAAAAATATTTAAATACAACCTTGAAAAAGAAAGCTTGAGCACCAACTTTAAATAAAAACAGAATTAACATGTCAGTTTTGGTAGTTAAAATGGAAGCAAACGGATCTCTGCTCTGCTCTAGCCAAGAGCAAAGGGATGCCCCTGGCATGTTAAGTCCTCTTTTTCTATAAATGAAGATGAAACTCAAGAGGATATGCAAATTGCTATGAAGTGTAATTCAAATTTTAGAGATATCTGAGAAAGTGTTAGAGCCAGAATGAGTTCACACATAGGCAACACTGAACCTGCCCCTGCTTCCAGGAATCTGAATCCTGGCTGTGGTGAAGGGTGTCAATCTTCACATTAGTATTTCAGATATATTAGGTCAAAACAAATTACATCACAGACATCACATCAACAGTACAATCCCTAAATAAAAAATCTAGGGATACAATCTCTTACAAAATTCATACAAAAATTGCCTGAGAAGCTACAACAGCTACATTAGTTATAAATCAAATGTACCAATGGAACATTATGTATAGCAACTGCATAATAAATGCAGAGCATGTCGAAGAGTTACAAGTACAATGCAGTGCCTCCCAATGTCGTTATTTTCAGCTACACTAATTCAGGCACCTGTCTAGGGCACTGTAAAACATCATTACTCTCATTCTTCTTACAAGATTACCACCCATGTAGTTATAAAATGAATTTCATGAGTGATTGACACTTCACAGAAGAAACATCTACTAAAATGATTTAACAAGATAAACTGTTGTATCACACTCCACAACAAAAATATTACTACCATGATCAATAAAGAATATTAAATCAGCACAATGCTCACAATGAAAAGATTCAAATTTTATATTACACTCAATTCAAACTTTGAAATAAGAAGAGTCAACACCAACACAAATTATTCACCCATTGAAATATCAATCACACATTTCAATTTTGAACTTCACCGCAAGTTACGAAAAAGATATAAAATTAGCTATTCAAAAGAGTTCATTGCCCTTCCTTCATTATACATTAATAAAGAACTAAGAGACTACTTGTAACAATTATAATTATAATATTTGAAGGCAAATATTCACTGAAACGTAGAAGTTCACACTCACATTTCTTGGAAAGTACGTTAGCACAAGCAGGACGGCTCAGTTACATCATCCGGTGGAGTAATTTTAAAAGACTCAGTGTCTATGGACTGCAGCTCCAAACGTGATCGATTTGATTCTACTAAATGTTGAGCAATATCTGCAAACATTTCGTCTACGCCTTGACCGGTCTTGCATGATGTTTTATAAGTTGCACTTATTAAGTTGTGGCATTGTTCACTGGAAAATCAAGAACAGTATGGTTCAATAGTATGATTTACAATAACAAAAATAAACAAATTTGAATGCATAACAACTAGCAACTCACCAAAAATGCTCCATATCATTTTCGGTAACTTGGGGAGATTGCCCTTCCAAATCAGACTTATTTCCACACAAAAATATTTTAGCATTTTCTGCATATGTCACAATATCAAGAAGGTGTTGAGACAGAACATGAAACGATGCTGGATTGTCCAGGGAAAATACTAAAATTGCTGCCTCAGCAAATTTATAGTAACTTGATGTAATGGAAGCAACCCGTTCCATGCCCCCAGTGTCCCAAAGCTGTAACTGTACAAAAATAAAAAATATACAATGTGCATTATGATTTGAACAAAACAAACTGATAAATTTCTAAATAAAGCATTACAATACTCACTCTAATTTCCTTTCCTCCAACATTATACTGCCGGTCAAAATGATCTAGGCCTAATGTTGACTGCCTGTCTGTTGCTGTCACAAATGTATTGGTAGTATAGCGACGAAACAATGAACTTTTCCCTACACCATACTCACCACACAAAATAACTTTCTGTTCTGGAATTTTAACAGATGCCATTTGTACCTAGTCTGAAATAAAAAAAAAGTTCCACAAATAGATATTGATTTGTAACTCAACATAATTCAAAAATAATTATATTATCTTCTGTGGAACTACATTTAGACATTAATGTACAAATAAAAACAATTACGAAACAAGTTTTCATAAAAATATAATTAAAATCAAGGAAAAGAAAATTGCAAGTGGAACTTGGTTGAAATTAGGCAATTGGCAAGGTACGAATGATGAAAATATTGTATAGTAGATAAACAATTAATCATGTTTTGTGCCAATGAAATCCTTATATTCTTTATTCTATCAACATGGATTCACTCATTTTAAACAACTCACAATGTATTACATTTACAGGTACAAATCCATAAACAATGTAATCCATTTTGTCATAAAGAAAAAGTATTGTCTCGGTTTCGAATATCATGTTTTCAGTAATCTAACAATTCATTTCACCAACTGGCTTTATTCTGTGAAAGTTTTACTACAGTTGACATTGAACTAGCTCATTACACAAAATATAAACGATCTATTGTCAAAATATGTCTAATGATATTTACTGACGTTTTCTCTGACATATCAATGAAAATAATACTTTTCGCTTTACACATCCATTAATTAGTGCAGGTAATGGGAACAAGGATCACAGAATTAAATAACTTTTCCCACACTCGTCAGCTCAACTACTTTTCGTAGAATACTCTTCAAATCGAGCACCTTTTATTCCAAGCAGGATAAAAATCGTTTGAGCAATATCAAACAGATCTTCACTGGATCAAACTATTCCATTTTCGTTTAACTGCAGCTAAACTCGTATTTTCCTATCAGTTCTTGTTTCAATCAACTCCCATCAACAACACACCACAAATTGGACTGAAGTCGATACATGTACGTCGATTCGTACTTCGAGATTCATCTGGAGTATTAGTTTCGAGTGTACTTAGGTGAAGAGTGTGCTATGAACCATTTATAACAATAACAATGTGAATTTGAATTAGGCAAATTTTGTAAAGTTTATTTAATGTTTTGATTTTATATTCGAAAATTATGTGCCTACTCATACTCGTATATGAATGTAGTGATTCGCGAAGTTGTTACATTAATATTCAAATTACATAACCTATACTTGTCATAACCTCAGTTCTAATAATGCAGTCTGCCTCATTTATTGAATTTATCGTACTGGGTGTCAGCAATGTCAAAGCTTCGTTCAATGACAGTCGTCACATTTCATTTTATAAATGACACGTGATTGTTTGTGTTCGTTTCGTCATTGTATCCACTTAACCGAAATGGAATTACTCCAGTTTGTGGAAAACTCTAATAGCTTTGGCAATATTGCCAGTCTTGGCCCGCAGTGTATTGTATGTAATTGTGGATCTCTTAGTACTTATGTTGACCTTGGTTTAATGACTTCTGTTACTAGTCAGACTGAGACCCCTTTAAAAGAAAAAATTAAAAACATTTTAAATAACAAGTGGGTTTCTGGGATATCAGAAACAGCATTTAGTCTTTGTTTACAATGTTTTCATTTGGTTGATCAGTATGACAGTTTAGAGGCACAAATGAAAATTATACATAATGAAATATGTAATAAATATGTTAATGGTCATGGTATTATCCACTCTGTTCAAACTTGTGAAAAACCTGAGTCACAGCATTGTATTGCAAGTGCGGTGAATGGAGACAGGACAAAACGAACAACTTCATCTAAAAGGACATCAGGAAGTAAGAGAAAGAAAGCATCTTTGGATAACATCCCTACTTTACACGCACAGATTGTGCAGGTACTAAATTTGATTGTTATATCAAGACCAATTACAATATTGTAGTTGTTATTGGTTATATTATATACAAAATAGAAAAGAAAATAGTATACAATTGAAGTGTAGTGAATATATAACTGGTTAATAAGTATATACTATCTCTGTTTAGCATGATGGTTAAGTAGAGTTATTTAAGTTCTGCATGATGCTTATAAAGAAATGCGCATGCCACACACATTTTGTAATTTGTTTCAATTGTTTTTTTGCTCAGTTTTTTCACTGGGATTTTTCTTTTTGTTGTTTACTGATGTCATTGTTATTGTAATATTTCAAATGAATTTCATGCATAAATTGATACTCCTTAGTATCTCTAATTTCAATTATCATAATGGATGCTTACTGCAAAAAGAAATTTATTTTAGAAATGCAATGTGAAAATTTGGTTTTTTAGTATTACTTCTCCCATTTATGTTAAGTTCTCAGTGAATAGTTCAATTATTCACATTGTTAAAAAATTTTGGTATTTTCCAGTTGTATTTTCTTTTTGTGATATATTGGTGAAATTATGGCATGGACAATCATTTAAGAAAGTATGATATAATGCATTACTCTTGCTAGCATTCACCTCTGATTCTTGAAAGGCCGAATTTATAATGAATGACGCCTATCTATGACGAAATCTATTGGAGAAAACTGAAATTGTACTTCTGGCTGTACGGGAACATCGTATTATGTATTTATGCTCTAGCATGGCGTACGTGCCTAAGTACACTTTAATTTCTTACCCAGTGGACTTCGCTCAACCCATAACGGGCACACTGCCTTTTCGGCCCAATCCTCTTTGTCAGAGGCGTGCACAGTGCACACAGAAGGGGGCAGAGGGTCATTGAAGATTTCGAAAGGAGCCCTGTAGTCCTACGCAATAAAACATTTTATTTCCGAAAATATGTTCAATTCGTTATTTTATCCCCTTTTAAGCTGAAAATTTGGGGGAATTGATACTCATTTGGGGAAGAAGCTCTCCTAACCATCTGGCAACTGTAAATGGTTCAACACCAAATGCATTTATTGATAGCGTCGTTAATGGAACTCATAATGGAAGTTACGTTCACCGTGGTCACTAAGCACCGACAGGCTGACATCCAGATGCACTGGAATGCAACATTCTCGGGGGCGTCTCCCCAATGAAGCCTTCCAGACGCACGAGATCATTGCGAGACAGGTTCTCTAACATCAAAAACTAAATTTTAATCCGTGTGAATAGAAACTGTAGTGGAAGTTTCGATTTCAGTTTGCTATTTCTATTACGCATTTTTGTTTAATCTCGTTTATAATACTTGAGATAAAAAGGAGTGTAATTTCTGATTAAATAATGTAGAACTGCACTTCAGATTAGAATGTTATAGCGAAACTTTTGAAACGAAACCTGTGACTTTCCTATGTTCCTTCAATTGGTTTGCATGGAATATGACTCAATCGCTTCACTATGGACGTAAACGCTATCAAATTTCGCGCGGTTTTGTGCTCCGCGACCACTGGCCAATCAGAGTGGCCGGTGTCGAATGAATGACATGCCGTTTCCTTACGCCTCCCAGCCAGGATATTTTAATTCCCCGCGGTACTTCTTTATGTGCCACTAAAACACGAGGTCGCATCCCGCTCGTGGGAGCTGAACTGAGACAGGAAGGTGGCGTGCCGCGATAAGGAAACATTATTTTTGAGGTACACCACCTTGACGCCAAGGCAGCTCGCCGCTTGACCTTGTGACAGTTCGCACTGCCGAAACGGAACCCCTCCCTCCGGTTTAGGCTTGTAGTTGCCGCCGTTCTCCGGTAGTGTTGACATTATTAATGAATATTGAGGTATGACCAATATCTTAAAACAGAAAAAGAGTTATTCATTACAGAGTTAAGAATATTTATGTCAACGGCTAGGTGAGCCAAGGGCAATATCTGTTGCTCTGCAGCGACTCTTGATTTTTCGGGAGATGCAGGATTTGAACCCAGAGCGTGGCGGAGTTTTGGACACTAGCTAAATATTGACATTTTTAACGGCCAGCTGCTCTGAACTGTACTTTTTAGTGGTTCCGCCGATCAGTACCTGGCGAATTCAGGAACAGTACCTTAACAAACGAGCCACAGACCGCGCGCGATCTTTCCTTTTCCCTCCTTGTACCCACCTCTCCCAAATCGCCTTAATACATATCGCGGTCAGATTCCTTCTCGTCTGCTTTCCAGTCGATGCCCTTTACACATTGCCCTTGGCAGAGGCAAAGCCCCATTGCATCCCGACCGGTGTTATTCTACCGACTGAGGTGGCTCAGGGCATCAATGGATACTCCTGCAGTGTCTCTGATCGGGAAGTCCTAGCGTTCGAGTCCCGACGATGGTAGGATTTTCGGCACCAGCTAGGTCGAAGTCAGCTGCTGTCTGAAGGAGAATTCAAGCGGCCGGCTGCTCTGATCGGTAGTATCTCTGATCAACACCAGGCGAATGCCGGAACAGTGCTCGGGAGACCAGTCAGGAGCTTAGTGCTAGAGCTTGTCCCGGCTGGGGCGGTTCCCCGCTGGCGGGAGATACCTGGTTGGGGAAAACTCCGCGAGCCGACTTGTCAGGTCTCACCTCGCGAGAGAGCGTTAACATCTGGGATGCAACGAGACCGCCATTTTGGAGAGGGAGACAAGAGGTATAGAAAATCTCGACTGCAAGATGCAATCGGAATATGTTCGTTGCAAGAGCAACCGAGCTGCCACCTCCTACACTAATTCGTTGCATGCAGTCTGCCTGGTGTGTAGCTTAGGTTTGGATGGATGATCAACCTACGATGCCCCTAATAGTACTAAAAATGTATACACATGCAATTAAAATAAATATTAATAGTTATTTATACCAATTTAGTCATACTCGTCTATGGGTGCGAAACGTGGGTTACTACATCAAAAAAAGAGAATAATCACAGAAGAAATGCGATTCCCGAGGTACGTCAAGGACTGTACATTAAAAGTCCGACTGAGAAATGAAGAAATAAAAAAAGTTGGTAAAGTCAGCACAAAAGACGAACTAAAAGTCTTTAAAAAACTGGCTGTATCATTTGAAAACGATTGACAATGAGAGGTTGTCCAAGCAAGCGTATTATTAACCGCCAAACTGGAAAGGAGAGGTAAGAAGACTCAAGACGAGACAGTCTTCGCTAATGAGTGCCAGAAACGAGCTAGAGTTGCCTATTCCTTGCTGATGGAGATGATAATGATAGATATGTAGAGCATTATGTAAAAGTTTTTGGGGTGTGGTTCGACTATGTGAGCTTCGAGTTAGCGTGGTTCACGTTAATTTTTCTAATTGAAGTCCTACGCCTTGATTTTATTGTTTTCGTATTTCTTAAATCAATCGAATTCATAAAAAAGTGTTATTTGTGGGTTTGCGAGCGAACGTAAAAAACTCGAAAGGCCTGTGCAGGAATAGTGGCTTCTGACATTTGATCAGCTAGAACGTGGTAATCTAATCGGGAGCATCAATTGCAAAAGTTAAGCCAAAGCGTCCAGCTGATCAAACGTGAGATGTCACTTCATTTAAATCGAAGTACCGTCCGCTTGTGGTTTTACCCTGTGTTGACTGAGGGGTTCGTGAACCACTCTGTTATTGGATTGATTGCTTAATTATTACGGGCGAGACTGCTACTGTTACGGTCGTTAGTCTCGTAAGGGTAGTGCATGTTTTATCGCGGGAGGGGGCGATCGGTGATCTTCCCCCGCTGGATGGCGAGATCTGGCGCCGATCTACGTCGACTTGCGGGGATTTTCACCAAACCGGGTATCTTCCACCAGCACCGGGCGGCACAGCTCCAGCCGGGACAACTTTTAAGGCCCATTCACAATGCAAACGCAAACATAAGCATAGCGCGTAGACATATACATTAACATAAGCGATAGACTGAAGTATTCACAATGCCTAACATAAACGTAAGCAAAATACGTTTCTATTGGCTGTGAGACTTTCTGGTTGGGTGTGAGAATCGATTTCAAGATATCGACTCTATGTCCCATATGGCGTTAGTTCTGCTATCGACTTCCCTCCATTTTCGATTCTCGATTTTGAGTTACCTTTCTGTGATTTCTTATGTCTTCCGTAAGCATAAGCACAGAAGCTTGCAAACTGTTAAGTTAACGTCTTACGTGTTATGCTTATGCGAACGCATTGTGAATGAGTCCGCTTATGAACGAAGTCCTAACTTTTATGTCAACGCCATGCTTATGTTTACGTTTGCATTGTGAATGGGCCTCTAAGCTCCTGACTGGTCTCTCGGCGTGTGTCGTGGTGTAGTGCATGTGAGTATGTGTGAAAGTAAGGAAAAGAAATAAGAAAGAAAGAAAATATCGCACGCGAACCGTTCTGTTGTTTGAGGGCTTAGCGATTCCGTGCGCGTCTACTGCTAAGGTCATTGACCTCGTAAGTATAGTGCATGTTTTCCTCGAGAGGTGGCGGTGAACATCCCCTGCTGGATGAAAAGATCCTGCAGAAACCTACCATCTAACGAACTTTCGCAAACCGGGTATCTCCTACCAGCGGGGACAAGCTCGAAGCTCCCAACTGATCTCCAGACAAGTGAAGTATTGTAGTGAATATGAGTGTATTGTAGTGAATATGTATATGTATAAGTAAGGTGTGAGGGCAGAACAAGAAAGAGGAAGGAAAGAGGCCGTGGCCCTTTTGTTAGGGTACTTTTCCGGCATTCACTTGGTGTTGATAGGAGAAACCACGGAAAACTATCAATCAGAGCAGCCGGCCTCTAGAATTCTCCTCCAGACAGTGAATAAACTCGACCTAGCTCTTAAGCTAGAGTCGAAAATTCTGCCACCGTCGTGTCTCGAACCTAGTCCCTCCCAGTCAGAGGCTCTGCAGTCGCCGTGTTGGTCGCAGCTGGAGCCGGAGGCGAAGCGCGACGCGGCGGACGCCCCGGCGCTGCTGCAGTGGCAGGCGACGCCCGTGGCGGTGTTCGAGGCGGCGGGGGCCGGGGCGGTGGGGCCGGGGGCGGAGCCGGCGCTGCCGCCGCCGCCGCCCCCGCTGCTCGTGACCGGGCTGCCCGTGGCGTGGCCCGGAGACGCGACGGCCGCCGACGCCTGCCCGGGCCTGCGCATCCTCACGCTGGAGAACCCGCCCGCGGCCCCGCCCCCGCCGCTGCCGCTCGCGCTGCCGGCGCCGGGCGAGGAGGAGTCGGCGGTGGCGCAGCTGGCGGCCGAGCAGGCGGTGGACGACCCGGGGCTGCCCGACGGAGGCGACGATGACGACGACGCCGCCTTCATCGCCCTGCCGCAACCGCTCCCCGCGGCCCCGCCCCCGCAGCCCACCACGCAGCCGCCGGTGAGCACTCAGCCTGCGCCTCGTGAAGAGAGAGAGGGACCGCTTTGGCAGCTACTGCATGGCCACTGCTGGCAACATACCTGCAGGTTATGTCCATGCCCTCATTTTGTCAGAGCGTACATTTACAGTTAGCTCATGTGTAAATGGCTTCATCACTATCTCTTGCAAAGCCATCGCCCTGCATGGCGTCATTTGTGTCCTGTGGTACCTTCTTAAAGTAACTCGTCTGTTCTCAATCGGAGCTCGAACGCTTAGGCCTCCCTCTCAGAGACACCGAAGTGCCGTCAATTCTGTGGTCACGGGGTAAAAGTTCTTAAGTCAGTTTTTGGCGAAATTGGGTTAAGTTCTGAAACTACAAGTTAAGTATCTATATTTTATTTTAGTAAAACGATCAAATCCAAATGTTGCCTCCTTAAAGACAAAAAAGCGTTGGGAAATACAGCTCCGCGTTTGGAAATATAGACAACACAATAATCTAACCCTTGTTTTATCGAAACTAAGATTTTTGACTTAAGAACTTGTACCTCGTGACCACAGAATTGATGACCTGAGCAGTAGCGTAACGGAATGAGCGCACGCCCGCTCGCAAAACTTTTGCCCGGGCCCCCTTTATAGAGCAAACACAAGTAGTGTTGAGATCTTAAATAATAATAGCATCCCATAACAATGTGCCCTCTTTTGCCCGGGCCCGAATGTTACGCCACTGGCCCTTAGCCACCCGTCATCAGTCGTCCTGTTTCGCAGCCGCTGGCGGTGTACGACGAGGGCGACGCGTGCGCGGCGGGGCTGCGCGCGGGCGAGCGCGTGCGCGTGGGCACGGCGCTGGGCGAGGGCGAGGGCCAGGGCCTAGCGTGCAGCTACTGCTCCGCCGCGGCCTTCCCCGACGCCGCCGCGCTGCGCCAGCACGCGCGCCTCGTGCACCGGCCTCGCGTGCTGTCGGCGGCGCTGCCGCCGCACCTGGGGCTGGGCGCGCGCGCCAACTGCGGCGTGGAGCTGTCGGCCGTGCAGCCGCGCCCGGGCGCCGCCCACGCGCGCCCCTTCGTCTGCATCGCGTGCGACGGCGCCTTCAAGTTCAAGAGCAACCTGCAGCTGCACTTCAAGGACAAGCACTCGCCGCACACGCCCTTCGCCTGCGCCGACTGCCGCGCCGCCTTCCGACGGCCCATCGAGCTGTCGCGCCACCGCGTCTACTACTGCCCGCTGCGCAAGCGGGCCCCCGACCCGGCCCCGCCCGCCCGCAAGCGGTAGCCTGGACGCCTCTCCTCCTTCATTTGGGGTTTGCTCGGTCCTTGCTTACGTCTCTCCTCCTCCATTTTGCTTTTCCTCTCCTCTTGCTTTCGTCTCTCCTCCTCCATTTTGTTTTTTTCTCCTTCCTTTTCCTCTCTCTTTGCTTTTACTTTGCTCCTTCATTTGGCTTTTCTTCGGCCCATGCTTTCTCCTTTCCTACATAATTTTGCTTGTTCTCTTTCCTTTGACTCTCTTCTGGCTTTCGCCCCTCTGCCCTTTTGCCCTTTTCTTGCTTTCACCTATCCTTCATTTGGTTATTCCTCCTTCCCCCTCTCCTTCTTTTGCATCTGTTCATTTGACTTTTCTTTCTTTCTTTTGTTGTCTCCTTTCTTCTACATCTTCATTAAGCTCTTCCTCCGATTTGCTCAGCACTTGCTTTTGCCTCTCTTTGATTTTGTTTTTCTCCTTCATTTTGCCTTTTCCTTGCTTTCACCTCTCCTCTTCAATTTTGTTTATCCTCCTTTCTTTTCTTCTCTTCTTACTTACTCATATCTCTTTCTTCATTATGCTTTTTGTCCTTCCTTTTCATCTTCTTCTTAGTTTTGCTTTCCCTCCATCCTTTTGCACTCTTTTACTTTACCTTCCTCCCAAATTTTCCTTATGTCTTCCATTATGGCTCAATAACCCATTAGGGGTCTGTGAAGTCCAGTCCCCTTTTGTTTATCAGGCTTCATTAGTAGAAGAGAGGGACCTTCAAAGTTTGGAGCCCCTTACCTTTCATGTACTGCCTCCTGGTTTGCGCTAGGAAGACGGTTTTGTGATTTTGTTGTGTTCTGTGTTCTGTGTTCTGTGTTGAGATCTCATAGTGGCTGATTATTGAATACCCAGTAGGAAAATTACCTGGAACTGTCCTCCAGGTACCATTTTGCAAGAGTTTCCACTGACTTGAAAAATTAAGTGACGGAAATTATGCAGTTATATGTTCGGGATGCAGCCAATTTACTTTACCAATTACATAAATCGACACATATATTATTTTCTTTACCAATTACATAAATTGACGAAAAACTGAGAACAGCAGGGGGAATTCTCTTTTCACTTCTCGATGACAAACTCCTCTGTGGAGAGGGCCCATGAGAATTTTGTTTCATTTTTCTGTTTTTGGTTGTTGTTTTTTTGAGAGGGGAGGGAGTTTCCCATCTGTCACTTGAGAATTCCAGTCATGCATTTTTAGATTAAGAGTAACGGAACATCTTCTTAAGTAAATTGTATATGTCAAGTCTTCCATTCATTTACTTTGTAATTCTAATGTAATTATACACAACAATAACCTGAAATGATTTTTGCAAGGTGTTGGGTATCTAAGCATTCCTTGTAGATCATGCAAGTGCTCTCCAATGAACTGTTCTCCATACATAATCCAACTTTGCCACTACAATATTACAAACATGCATCGAAATCATGTACCTCTTATTTGCCAACATGCAGAACATTAAGGTGTCTTGATGAATTAGATGTATCTGTATTTACGTGTAATATAATACAAATATGAATTGTATGTAAAGTATTTGCTGGAATACAATACTGTTAAATGATTAAGAAATAAAAATTAAAATATATCTTGAGAAACAAATCTTAACAAATAGAAAAATAGTTGTCTCTAAATATAAGAAACAGTTCTGTATTTTGGTAAGTGTTTTACTTACAATATTTGCTTTTATGGTACATTCTAAGAATGTTTATATGTACATTTTTGAGCAAAATAGACAATGTTGTCAAACCTGGCGAGTTCTATATTTTTCCCATTGCCTTTTCTCTAACCTAGTCTGTTGCTTATACATATCATAAATAATATCTCGAGAAGTGCTCTGATAGCCAGTAAATTCACTACTCACTTCCTGGCTATCACAGCTCTTTGATTGATATTTGATATGACTATTTCATGAATTACATGAATCAAATGAATGGTTTAACTTAGTTTACTGGTAATACTCTTGCTTAGCATTCGTTACATAAGACATGGACAGACACGAGTCAAATAGTAATTATAATTACACCCAAGATTATTCAAAGTTGCATATAGTTTTATAGAAAGGCATCTTTTAAAAGTTAGTGCACATTCCTATGGTTATCAGCGTTTTCCAATTTTTTTTTTTATTTTTATTTTGCTGATAACTAATTTTAGTAATGGAAGTGCTGTTAAGAACCTATAATATGGTAGTAGAAGCTGTAATTAGTGCTAAAAAAATTATGGCTTCAGATTATTATATCATTTTTAATTAAATTATTAATTAAAGAATTTATTGATCAATTGAAAATCGAATTAATTATAATAAAAAAAAAACTAGCTACACAAAAATTTTAGAAAATTTTCAAATAATCAGCTCCTTATTTCTTTCAGAGCCTAGTACTATTCCAAAGGAATAGATAATTAAGATTTCAGAATTGTGTTCATGAGGTTTGTAAACTGACAGTGTCATTGTTTTTTTCAGTTGTTCTTCAGGTTCTTCAGATATCAAAAACTGTTTTTCCTGATGATTTTGGTAGCCTACCATTCTACTTCTTTTACGATCTCATTCTTCATTTTTATTTGTTGAAGAAAAACAATTGCCTTTTGATTGAGATGAATTTTAAGGTAGTGTTCTCTGTCATCATTTGAAGACACCAAAGCAATGCTAGTACCCGCACAAAATTTTAGTGTAATCCAGACTTTTTAATGAATTTATTGGAGTTAAGAGCGCATGTGTACTAGGTTAAAAGAGATCAAGTTGTTGCAGATGTTCACTAATTCATCTGACAATCTTGGAAAACTATTTGATAAATTCTAACTTACAATGCCATAAAGAATTCTCAACTATCTTAATTTGCAATAATTACTATCTATATTTTAAAGCTGTGTGGACCAAATGTCTTACTGCGATGTTTGACTTCTAACTTATGTAGGTTGAGTAGAAAAACTTTATGAGAGTGTCTGTTTCTGTGATTCTGTTTCTAAAGAGTATTTTCAGCCTTTAAAGAAGGGAGCAAAAGCTGTGCTGTGTTGACTGTATTACTGTACTCTGCCCTAATGATGGGTAGATCTTCTAGTTAATAAATAATATTCATTAATAGTGAAATATGAAATTCATATAAAAACACTGGATGAAAATTTGGGAGAGTTGTGAGCCCTCATCCAAAGTTTTAACTTTAATTGCAGCAATTCAATAAAAAAATGGATTTCAATAAATTGAAGCTTCTCACAAAACAATGTGAAAATCTACTTTTTATGACAAGTCATTCATTATGATTTCTTTCTTATCAAAAAGTTCTTTATATTTTGTGCTTAAAATGATTAATTCTGATAGTTAAAAAGTGCACTTTCCTTAAAATTAATTTTAAATGAGCTTTCTTCACTAAGATTCTTTTCATTCAGTAAACATTATAACGTATAAAGAAGGAGTCAGAATATTCAAGATTATCAGACATTACATTACTTCAATTTTTCTAAGGATGGATTCGGTTAAGAGTATTCTGATCCAAGTTGTAAAATGCCAGGATAATAAGAAAAAATAAACCATCTTGAAAAATTTTAAGAAGAGATACATCTATTAATATAATACAAGTAAAGTTGGAATTATATGATTTTTTTCTCAAAAAGTAATGACTATTTGTGCTGGGTTCAAAATATTGTTTTCACCTCCTCAAAATGGGGTGCGATGTTTACTCCACTATGAGAATCAGGATCCCCATGGAAATAGTGAGAATATGCATACTTTAGTCACTGCCATTTATGGATAATATGTGAGCAAGAAGGCTTTTGCTGCCTTATCTCTAGTATTTTCTTACCCTGGAACATATTAGTTCACACTTAATTAACATGGATGTGTACAAATTTCTGTAACTACATGACAATCCTATTCTTTATCATTTAAATGTGCTCATAAATAAATGATCTAATATCCAGATTAATAAAAGGGAATATCTATGTGGGGAAAGAACATTTTGTTTTTCTCTTACTGATAAATTTAAAATGTAATAGTGGTGGAACATCAGATTGATCCGATTGATATTTGAAGATTCCAGATTGAACATCCAATTGATTTTTTGTGTAAAGAGCTCTAAAGGACAATCTAATATCTGTACAAAAGACTCTATAGTCTTTGAGTATGGCATAGTCAACAATTCTTAGGTGTATGTACACTTTTTCTATGAATCATTAAAACCTCTGAAAAACAATTTGAAAATTTATTTTATAACCAGTGCCATACAGTAAGTACAAAATGCTGTAGAAACATTCAAACAACTTGCAGCACATACATTAGTTACAAACTTCTATAAGTTCTAATTTACAACTGTACTTTCCAAATATTTTTTTTTTCTCCACTTTCTTTTATTTAAGATTTCTTTTACAAAATGGGACAATTTTTGTTTTCACTGACAGTTAAGTAGAAAGCAAGTCATAAAAGTAAAGTTAACATTTCTGAGTTGTTGTTATGAACCCAAATAGAAGGGAGATATAGAGAGTTTTGAAATGTATAATTTATGAGCTTAGATCATTGTAAATGGAAACCTGTTTTGCAGTTTGAAGATGATGCAGAGATATAATTTTGGGGTTCCAATGCTCTTTCTTCTTTTTTTTTTTTGGGGGGGGGGGGGGAGAGAGAGACAATTTTCCATGATCAAGAGTTGACTCCTTGAAGACATTTAGAAATAATACAAACCACAAATGCTTGTTCCTATATTTATCTTAAATGTAGGATAAGCATGATATGATTTGTCTGTAAACAAAACTACAACATCATACTTAATATGGCTAGGGTACACCAGATACTGAATACTTGCATAATATAACTGCAATGGTAATTAAGAAGTAAAAACTTAAACAATTTTTATTTTAAATAAAGGAAAACTAGTAGCTTAAATAATAATGAATAAGTTGAAAATAACATCAATATTGCTTTCAACTATTCATCAGAAATAATTATACAATTTTAAAATTTCTTTTATACTGATCATACATCAGTATTATGTATATATTGAAGGATTCAAGCTCTGAATATTTTTATCACAGAAATGCAGTCTGAAAAGACTTAAATCTTAACATTATTCCTTTAAAAGCCCACTCCTATTTATGTTTCAAAGAGGTATTGTCGAGTGAAATGGTCCCAGAAGTTCAGAAAGAGGAAAACTCCCTTTAAAATCAACACAGATAAAATATATCATTTTATCAACAACTTCAACAACAAATAAATGAAAAACAATGAACAAAAGACCCCACCTAAAATAACGATGATGATAATTGTGATGACCTTGGCATTTGCGATGATAATCTCAATTTCTAATAGTAGTGGTGGTTGTGATGATGTCTGTGAAAGAACTTTTCAGAACACAGAAGATCCAACCACCCAGTGTGAAGGAAAGGGGATGGTGAAAAGGGAAGGGAAGTGGGAGGAAAAGCAAAGAGAGGAGGAAAAGGGAAGGGAAGAGAAGAGAGGGAGAGAGCGAAGGGGACGGACGAACGAAAAAAGAGGAGGAAAGACAGGGAAGGAGGAATGATTAGAGGGGGAAAGGGAAGGGAGGAGGGACGAGAAGAAAGGAGGAAAGAGGAACGAGAAGAAATGAGGAAAGAGGAACGAGAAGAAATGAGGAAAGAGGAACGAGAAGAAATGACGAAAGAGAAGAGAGGAGGAAAGAGAAGAGAGGAGGAAAGAGAAGAGAGGAGGAAAGAGAAGAGAGGAGGAAAGAGAAGAGAGGGGGAAATAGAAGAGAGGGAGAAAGAGAAGGGGGAGGAACGAGAAGAGAGGAGGGAAGGGAGGAGGAAAGGGCAGGGGCGTGGGCACGCTAGAGGCGCAGGGAGCCGTCGAGGATCTGCCGGTGCAGGTCCGGGGTGAGCGGGCGGTAGGCGCCGCCCTGCAGCACGTAGAGGCTGTCGCCGGGGCCCACGCGCGCCGGGTCGAAGCCCTCGCTCTGCAGCTCGGTCTTCTTGAGCTTGAAGGTGCCGGTGAGCTGGAGGCGCGGCGTCACGCGCACGAAGAGCGGCCGCGCGTACCCCGGCAGCGAGCGCTCCACGCCGGCCGCCAGGCGCTGCAGGTCCAGGCTGCCCTCGGGGTCCTGCACCGCCACCATACCCGCGCGCCCCTCGGCGCCCGGCACCTGCGCCCACGCCCACAATCAGAAACTATTACCGTTCGGTGCCCCCCTCCCCCCCAGAAATAGTTTTCAAATCATTGGCGTCAAAAGAATTAAAAAAAAACAAACAAAAAAAACAACAAAAAAACAGGCGAACTGACGGACGTTTTGGAAACAACAACAACAACACTTTTTCGGTATCAAATGATCCCATAATGTTTATTCGCGTTGAAATTTCGAAATAGATTTTCCGCAGCATTATATAACTTTCTTTACAGTCCATATATTACCTCCGGGTGTTACTCCGCGTGTTACTTCGCGTGTTACTCCGCCTGTTACTCCGCCTGTTACTCCGCCTGTTACTCCGCCTGTTACTCCGCCTGTTACTCTGCCTGTTACTCCGCCTGTTACTCCGCCTGTTACTCCGCGTACGTATTACTCCGTATATACGTACGTATACGGGAAAGTAAAAACGATTATATTCATAATGGGAGAACTGATTTGTACGCGATAAGATCTATATGTGATAATTATTTTAAAGAAATTTAATGAAATTAGAAAAATGTTGGGTCCACCACTGTCGGCAACCAACCAAACCACTGCCTTATCCGCACCCTCGTCCTCGCCCTGAATTGTCCTCATTGTTCGCATCCTCGTCGCCCAAAGTAGTGACGAAACTAATTTATCGTATGGTACAGACATATCATACGCGCAATATCATATTAGTAGCATATATACATTTAAATACATATATTCAATTAATAGACAAATGTAATATTTAAAATGTATGAGTGCAAATTACTATATAGTAGTATTGTATTAATATTCAAGATGTAATATACATCATATATAAGTGGGACGAGTCCTAATCGGACGTCAAATCTCCCAGCCACCCTCGAGTTATGGAGCTGGTTGACAGAAATATTTATTATCTCCTTGATACGCCCTCAGCGTGCATTAGAGCACTGTATAAGATGTTTGTTTCGGACTGCCACAATGCAGTACTTTAATTGTAAAACTACAGCGTAGGGGATATTATAATGTTCCCAAAGAGAATCATGAAACAAAGTGAAGAAAGACCTCAATAACATTGATGTTGATCACTTCGAACATGAAAGTGTAAGTTTTGATTTGTTTTCTAATGTCTGTTTCCAAATTTGTTAGTTTGAGAAAGTCTTGCGAGTTAAAAAAAAACACCCCTCTCGTTATACGTTACTATGAAACAATTGAAAGAAACTACATTGTTAATGTGATCACAGATTATTGGATAAGTTAATTCCACAATTTCTCACCTCCACTCCGTAAACGGTGGCGTCTTTCAGATCAATCACATTACTAATGACCGCCTCCACTTCCGCTGTTGAAACGTTTTCCCCTTTCCACCGGAAAGTGTCGCCTCTTCGGTCTTTGAAAAACAGGTACCCGTATTCATCCATTACCAAGATGTCACCTAGGAAAGAGACACGTTTGTAACATTTACGTGGATACAATTGAAACAAAAAAATAATTTACAACGGGGCATCTTTCAGTCTTCAAACATTTCATAAAGTCAGAAAAAAGGAAGTCAGGAAGGAAGGTAAAATGAAATGTAGAAAACATACAAATCATACAAAATACCGTCAATTGTACATGCGTGTGCAGGGAATAGGGGGCGTGGCTCCCCTGAAAACTTTTATAGGGGCTCTGTAGCCTTGTGTAATAAGATATTTTATTTCCTTACCTTGTTAAACCACTGATTAAATATCATGAACTTAATGTACAAAAAATACACTTTAAAACCTACAGTGATTGTGACAAACGGTTTGACGTTTTACTCTATCCAACCATTCATGTTTGAATTAATATTATTACCTTATTGTCTAGAGTTAAAAATTTGAAACATTTGTCTGTTTACTCAATTCTAAAAGTCAGCAGTGTTGCACTGCAGTCATTAACACTATTATTCCTTATTTTCCAATAATTAAATGTTACCTATGCAGCAAGGGCGTTATAAGTGTTCTAATGACAAACTGTACCCGAAGGCCTTAGACCGAGGGCTTTTTATATTCAGAGATTATTAGGGCCAGTTAACCAAGTTCATACAAGGTTTTTATTTTTGCCTAATTTTAATTATTTAGATCAGGGATTCCCAACTTTTTTTAAATCGACCCCTTTTAAAAGAATTATTTGCTTCATAGACCCCTTCACTTTTTTCTATAATATCCAGCATGTAAAATAATAATAATAATAATAACAACAACACATACCTGCACATTACTTGATAGCACTTATTCAATATGTATACGTATATGAATAGAAGTACTGAAATAATTGTTTATTAGGTTTAAGTTTTATTATTTTTTGTATTATT
Organism: Gryllus bimaculatus; assembly: GCA_017312745.1. Classification (NCBI taxonomy): domain Eukaryota; kingdom Metazoa; phylum Arthropoda; class Insecta; order Orthoptera; family Gryllidae; genus Gryllus; species Gryllus bimaculatus. The sequence continues at coordinate 1,068,209 of BOPP01000277.1, forward strand.
ATAATTTTGGATCTTTAGAAATACGGGCAAGTATTATTAGATATTTGAAACTGTATGCAAGAATTGTAATTGATAGTCTCTTGATTATACCGATCAGTTATCGACTCCCAATCGATCCCTTGATCATCATTGATCCTTTTTGAAATTTCATCGACTCCCAGCGGACAGATACCAACCCCGTTGGGAAACACTGATTTAGATTTACTCGATTACTAATTATCTAGATGTTGACAAGGTTTGTATTTTTCATATTTCCCTCCCATAATTCCCTTTCATAATTCTTTCTAATAATTATCTTCATTATGAAAACATGTAGCATCATTCAATTTTTGTAAAATGTGCTTTACGAAACATGTGCCACTCGACTGCAGAAAACTCGTAGAAAATAGTCAAATATATCAGAATAAACGTATGATTTTGAAACATTAGGGGTATTTCATTTCCAACTTAACATTACCTGATAAAAATGCCTTATCTCCCTTCTTGAAGACATCGCATATTATTTTCTTTTCCGATTCCTTTTTGTCAACGTAGCCGTGGAATTCACGAATGACATTCTTCTGGTCGATGATTCCGATCACCATGCCTGGTTCACCTGCGGAAGAAAATGCGATGGAACAATGAGAAACCACACACACAATCATTTCTTTTCTGTAAATATAGAAATATGCAACATTTTGAGGATGCATCCACATTTACTCTAAATCAATTCGAATGTGTTTGAAGTACCTATTTCAATTTCTTAAACTTCTTGGAATATGAGAACAATTCATTCTCTTTCAAAAAACACCTTGTAAAATTGAAAAAAACTTCTTCACAGTTTTTAATGGTCGGTATTTCACCCACTCACAGGAATGATGACCAGGTGTGCGGTTACTTTATTGAGTACAAAAGTGACTAAAAATGCTGTTTACGCGATTTTTTATTCACAAATTCAGAAATAATATCATCCACAGAATAAAGCTCTGAGCTCATCATTTTGAGAGAACATTATTGTTGGTGAATTGATTTTGTCTTGAACCATAGAAGCTCCTTACAAATTTTCAATCCTTTTAATTTTTCTAATTGATATTTTATCAGCACAATTTGTAATATTAAAGTTTAAAAAATTCGAAAGGCAACATAAACGTGTCACTCAAACAACAATGTTTGTGGTCTCATACGCTAAACGCTGGGTATATGAAAAGAGACCGTTTGAATCAGCTAAACAGTACGCTGTGACTGACTTTGGCGAGACGGATTGTATCATGCACTCGACAAGTTCAAAACGTAATACATGAAAATGTCAGTCTTTGAATAAATCAGTTTTTAACACCAATAATACGTATAACAAATTTATTTAATACTTATTTATTAAGGGCATCTAATTATAATTTTGTATACGTATATTTTCATAATTGTTTTAGCTAGTAATAGAGTGCTAGCAATAGAAATCATGTTGGTAGCACAAGCTGCAGCTAGTTAAAAAAAAAAAAAAGCAAATTGCGTTGTAACTCGGCAACTTTTCTTGAACGATGACGTTGCTTGTTGCTTCCCCCTCTCTGGCACTATAAACACTTGAAGGCAAATGCTCGCAGCGAGCTCTGATGACATTCCAAACATATCTTTACTAGCGCAAAACAAACATTTTCTCCAAAACATTTAAAGAAATAGCCGAAGCAGGTGAAGATACATCACAGGAGATATCTCCAACTCCAGAGAAAATTAGAACGCAAATTATTGAGAAAGTTGCGAAGGCATGACTAATTCTCCAGAGATTGGCATTGCTTCATAAAATCTAGTGGCTGATTACTGAACTAATACCCCCCACTCTTCCCGCATTTCTTCAATCCATCGTTCAAGAAAAGTTGCGCGAGTAATGCTCTCCACAGATGTAACAGATGCTGAAAGTGTTGTTTCCTCCACTTGTTTCCAGTGATCCGGTTGCTACCAATATGACATTTATAATAGGAGGCCCTGACTGGGCTCGGTGCGGAGAGACTTCCTGACGCACGCTATTCGAGTAGTTTTTTAATTATTTATTTATTTGATAGTTTTGTACATGGTTCAGTTTATGATAACTTTACATATGTATTGATGACTTATAACTTAACTTATCCTAAACGTATCCTAACTTAATACTACTACAGAGGTTGAGGAAACCATAATGGCACCTCAAAGGAACTATTCCAGATCTGAAAACAATTTTAAAAATATGTGGAATGGATATCTATTTTTATGCAAGTTTGATGAATGGGGTTTTTGCATAGTTTGAATGAAGATAAGGTTTGGATATGGTGTATATTTGAGAAGAAATTGTGGGATAGGTAGGTGATGTGTTGCATGATGGGATCGAGGTTGAATTCATTATGCAATTGATGATTAGAAATTAACCACGGTGCATTAGTGATTGTATGGAGGAATTGGTTGTGTATTATTTGAATTTTTTTGATATTTGTTTTTGCAGCATTTATCCATACTAGGCAGGAGTAGAGAAGAGTGGGTCTGATTATTGTTTTATATAAAGTTATTGCTGTTTTGTATGACTAATTTAGTTATTTAAAGAGCTAATTTTGTGTAACATACTTTTTTTTGTTATTTAAGGTCGCATCAACACCTAGGTAATTAGTGACTACTATTGCATTTAACGGAATGGTAACTGTAAAGATAACACGATATGGTGATGATAGAGGGTGAAAGAACAAACACAAATACAACCATGCCCGAGGCGGGACTCGAACACGCGATCCTTCGTTCCAAGACCGCTACGGTACTATTGCCTTCACGATCTCGGCCATCCGGACCATTATTCGAGTAGTGAGTGTGAGAATTAAGAGCACGTACCTGCGTCGCAGCGCTGGCAGAAGCCGTCCGCGCCACGCAGGGGCAGCCCCGAGGCGTCGTCCACGCGCACCAGCGCCATGGGCAGCACGGCGGCCGGCAGGCAGCGCGGCAGGAAGCCCACGGCGCCCACCGTCTCGTCCACGTTCACTGCGCACACACACACACACACGTGCACACTCACACCGTCACCATGCCTCGCGATTTAGAAATTGAAACACCACAACACACCTTTAATTTGCAAGTTTATTAATTATGGAGTTAATTTAGATTGATTGATTCATTAGTCATTCCAGGCACGTCAACTGCTAAGGTAATTAGTCCTGAAAGAGTAGTGCATGTTGTTTTCCTCGGAAGGCGACGGAGATATTCCCCCGCTAGATGGTTAGAGCCGTCGCCAACCTAACGTCCACTAACTGGCTTTTCCCCAATCAGGTATCTCCCACCAGCGGGGCACCTCTCCAGCCAGAACAAGCTCTAAGCGTTCGACCGATCTCTCGGCAAGTGTGATAGTGTAGTGTACGTTCGAGTGTGTGTAAGGGGTGATGATTGAACAAGGAAGAAGAAGGAAAGATCGCGCACGGTTCGTCGTCCGTTTGTTACGGTACTACTCCGGCATTCGTCTAGCATTGATCGAAGAAACTACGGAGAACTACCAATCAGAGCGGCCGACCATTAGAATTTTCCCCCAGACCGCGGTTGAAGTCGACCAAGCTGTCTAGCTAGTGTCAAAAATCTTGCCTCCGTCGCGACTCGGACCGTAGGACCTCCCAGTCACAGGTACTGATAAGCGTTTAAAATTAATTGATGTAAACGTGATTTAAACTCACTATTCAGTCATCTGTCCGGCAACAGGAGTCATTTTTATAGTAGCCAGTTATATTACTTTCGTCCAAAACTGCATACTTTTCACATCTCACGACTTCATTTTTTAACATGCAAAAGGTTTCAGGTATATTACATTTCCAACTAGGTATCACAGACCCCTCCAACGCCGAGACTAGAACCTGGTACCCTCTCTATCCCTTTCTCAAACATCACGTCGGCGTGTCCTAAATCACTAAATTATTTAGGGGTGCTCGATTGAGTTTCCTCCCACCGATACTATTGTCTTGTCGGTGTCTGTAAGTGTGTTATGTAGTTTGTGTTCAACGAATATATGAAAGAGTCTAATGGCTGAACAATATAAAATCAAGCTCCCAATACAAATATTTGTACTGAAAAGGTAGCGATTTGTCAACAGATTGCACAGTATTTTATATTTGAAGCAGAAGTCAAATATAACTTGTCACAATAATAACTAACTTTCCTCGATTATGTCAGTTGAAACCTTCTCACCAACGATCAAACTGGCAATTTGCTCAAGGAACCCTTTAAGTAAAGCATAAAAATACTCTGGGGACATTTTTTCCGAAATACTCTATGGTTTTCTCAAATTAAACATTTGAAACACAATACGGCGGAAACAAAACAGTGGAAATCATTAATACGGTACCTATTCATAATTGTAACCTTGTCACGAAGAAATTAGAAACTTTTTATAGCAGGAGACGTCACACTCTACGGGAAGTACCGTCCCTCTCCCGACAATTCACACAAATACTAACAAACATTTTTTGTTGGGAAATATGCTTGCCATTGCGTAGCTTCCGACATTTAGGTCGGTCTATTTGTGAGTATGATGTTTTCCTTGAAGGACCGCATAAAAGGACATTTCCTCAAGGAAATGTCGTAGAAAGAAGAAAGAAGCCTAAAAGCGACTGGTTGTTATGTAATTTTCTGTGTAATTGCGAAGGTTTTCGGCAGACCGGGTGAGACCGCACTGAAAGCTGTAATGCTACGTTTCGACCATCATGACCATACGTTTCACCATTTCAGTACCACGCGTTACACCATTTTATTTCATTTCATTTCACCATGCGTTTCACCGTTTCGACCATTGTACGAATAATAAACAAATCCCACCCACGTGATTCTTGTCGTGATTTATTAATCTAGGTATTTTAGCATTACCTTGTTTCTCGATATATGAATCAGTGATTTCGTCAAAAATGACTTACTTAAGAGCAGCATATTTTGAGCAAACAACGTTGTCTATAACTACAACACTCGACGTAGTAATAATATTCATCACATAACAGTATCAACAGCTCACAAAAAATCACATATAATACAGTACATTATTTTACACCATCTTGCCCGATGAAATTAAACGATTAAATTCGGTACAAAGTTTAAGTCCCAAGTAAAATCTTTTCTGCTACACAACTGTTTCTATACAATTAGAGACTATACCGAGCAAAAAAGGAAAGTAATATTAATTTTAACAATGAAATTTAATGATATTAGATATCATATATTATATATCATAAAGAACCTGAAACAAGTACTGTACTTCAGCTTCTGGGTCAATCACCCCTCTCTCGATCAGGTTTTCGTCCAGTTTCCCTGATCATCGAGCAAATGCTGAGATGCCCCTTGTTTTGCTTCTGGACATAAATGTAATTTCAAATCAACTCCTCCCCATAGCATGTCACACACAGATTATAACTATTTTTTGACGTAAATGAATATATAAATAACTACATGGTATGTGATCATGTCAAGGGAAGGAATGCAAGAACAAAGGAAACCACTACACGGTGATCGCGGCGACATCCGCACAGCCGAGAGCATTCGACCGTGGCGTAGAAACATACGTTTTCTGTAATTATTGTGTTCGCGTATTTGGCCAATTCTTGAACTCATGTTTACTGAGTGACACGTAGTAACTGCACACCTATTTTTTTCTTTCCAACTTGGGCAAGAAGCTTCTCTTACATCCTATGCTCTTGCAACGGTGGATTGTCTATTGAGCTATTTACCAGCACCTTACGTTCTACCACGAGGATTTCTCCCTGGAATGGGCACCTAGGCGTTAGCCACTATCCGTAACACACAAGTACGTCTGGTATTAGGCTGGTATCTGGGTACCGCTTGACAGCAGTTTACCTTTACGGCAATCTTCCCATGACTTCTAGGCTGTCCTGGTGACGCCTCGTCGTTGGCAGAGAAGCTGACGGTGCGCCTGTTATACGTATCAGGCTTCTTCAGGGTAGTGACACAGAAATTATCCGCCTCCGGTGTTATATATTTTTCAGAAAATTCGTTGGCTGGGAGGCCAACCACGCGGCGTCTTCTGGATAGCCGAGAATTTATGGATTCGAGCCGCGGAAGCTTACGTGTACATATCTTTTTCAGCCTAGGTTTTCGGGTAACGCAAGTGCGCCGTGAGTGGCGGAGAGGTCCCTCTGATTGGCTCGCGGTCTCGGCAATCTTCCCAATCAATGCCTGGGTCTGGTCGCTCTGCCACCTCTGAACTACTGGCTTTCCAGGCCAGTGCCGGAGTCGAAACAATGCGCCATTCACAATACGCCCGGGCAAGTCCTTCCTATGTGGCAAGACTACGGGTCACTGCCACGACGAAGCCAAGTGCCCAACTGGGGGCCGCCCTGATTAAGGCCCGGGTGGCTCGGGGCCCCCAACCCGTCTCATAACTGCTCCATCTTGTAGTTATCGACTTGAGTACCGCCGGAACCTAACAGGGGAACCCGAAACCTGACAGGAGGGGATTCGTCGGAATTAAATATGCGGGATCGGGAGCAAGTTTTTCGCCCAAAGGTCGGTGGCGAGTCGCCTTCTCATTACCTCCACCTTGACGCTAACGACGTGAGTGTCGCAGACAGATTCTGGACCGGGTTGATGTCTCCGCCTCCATCTAGGCCTCCTCAGGCCTTGCGACCGTCTGCCCTCCCCCTGCGGGGGCTCTTGAAACAGTGACAGAACAATATTTGCTGTTCACAACAGTTCTGAAGTGTGTCTGCCGCCGCCTGAACTTTTCCTTTCACTGGAGATTCCGCACCCTCAGATAGTGCAAACCGCAAATCCCCCCAATACAAAGATTAACAGAGGAGTTGTGCATTTCGGCATTTAAGAAGACGATCAAATTGCTCTTGATTTCTTTTATTTAAAAAGAGGAGTTTATCGAGGTAAAATTAGAGGGAAACATTTAAGAATCAACTTTTTGTGAAGTCATATATTGTCTGTGAAATAATACGACGGGGAAAAACAGACCAGTGTCGTTTACAGAGCCCTTCTACGATGCACGGTCTTTCTCCCGGTAGTGGAAAGTCGTCATGGATGGGGCGAATACCACTTTTATTGGAATGGCATATTGCTTTACTTGAATAAAAAAATTACAATAGGAACAACAAATAACAATAAATAGTAATTCATGATCCACGAGAGTAAGTGGGATTTTCGTAACAAGAAGAAAAAAATGGTCACCAAGGCAATGAATGGGGTCGAGGGATAAAAATGCCCGAGGGTGAATAAAATATGTTTACTTCCCAAGTGCCGTTCATTATTCTATGGATTTCGACTACGTAAAATTGAGCGAGAAAGTTTGAATGAAATGCCCAAGTACTGCATGTGCACAAACACAGTTTTTTCGTTACCTTAATTAGATTATTATCTATCCATTATGTATCCAATCTATTATTTATTTTCAATAACAGACCATTTACGCTAGCAGTACATTATTCCTTCCATTTCCAGTGACGAACCGCGCTCTGTGCCTCCATGAACCGTGTAATTAGAAACTAGTACGGAATTATTCAAGTAAATTATTCGTTTACAAAAGGAAGGTATTACCCCACGAGCGACTAAAGCGCTCGCATCAGCATCGGCAACGGCGAAATTGAAAGTAACACTCGAATATTTAATTAGCAGTGGAATGACTTTTATCACTTTGGGGTATAAGTAAAGTCCTTTTCTTCATTTGTGCATAAAATATAAGATAGAATAGTAAACAAATAAAGTTTGTAAATTTTGTTAAGCTTGTAAATTTTATTAAGTTGTTAGTTCTGTAATGTTAAGTTGGTGTATTCTTCCACCAATCAGTTCTCAAACTTAATTGCAGAACTAGTAATAAATCTAAATCTAATCTAATAAATGGCTGAAAACAATAGAATACATTTACCATGCTCTATTTTAAATACAAATTACTATCATTTCTTATTTTTGCGATGATTGTTCAGCCGAGTACATTGTCTGAGCCCGCGCCGGAGCGTGAGAAAACCGCCAGCTGGCAGAGTGATCCCACTGGCGGGCGGTTCAAGGGAAGCAGCTGACGAGTCCCTGACGAGGGACCTCGTTTGAGAGCATAGCCGCACGCGGCTCGGCTCAAAGTTCCCTTGGCTCAACAAGCGCGTCGATCGTACCACGAGTCAGCCAGATATTAAGGAGTTTGTGTCATCCTGAACGTTAAAGCACTATCGATCTTCTGCGCATGCGCAATTCAAGTTTCGCACCACTTTAGTGCATCTGCGCATGCGCAGATGATCGATAGCGCTGTACGCTATGGCGTGCATAAATTCCCCATTAGTCTTAGTGAGTGAAACTATTTGTATACCCTGTTTCAGCCTTGATGCATCTCCTGTTATGCGGAGGCGTATGCACATGGACACCATGTGTATGTGGTATCTAGTATCATGTAAGTACAAAGGAAATAAATTACGAAACAAACACAATTTTTTGCAATTTTCATTAAATTTTGAATAGACGAGTTCCTTAAATGAGAGGATACAAACCAAAGTACCCAAATGTCATATATATATATATATATATATATATATATCACATACATAGCATACATACATACACAGATGCTATTGAATGAATGAAATTTGCCTTATTTTACGTGCGAGACTCGGACATAGCCGTCTTCCGTCTTGACCGCAAATTTGCGCTACACTCCTTTTCATCATGCTAGCAGAGAAAGGAGGCGTATTTTTGGGGGCGAGAAACAGGCGATTTTGAATTTAGCTCAGAGGCGTCAATTAGGCTTGGTATTTCACATGCAAGTAAATCTATACATGGGAGCAGCGCGACATTAGCTTCATCTCTTCGAAGGAAGGCATACGAAGGATTTTGTGACCCTAACAAATCCACGGCTTTGATCGGGTCTGAACGCCGCGAGCTTGGGTATAACAGTCCACACCATCGCCGCCGCCATAATTAATATATATTATATATATATACTACTATAATATATATATATCATACTATATACTATATATCTATTTCTATACACTTTATATACATATATATATATATAATATATACTACATATACTATATGTACTTATAATATTATATACTCATATATATGTATATTATACATATATACACATATATAACATATATATATATATATATATATATATATATTATATATATATATATATTATATATACACATATACATAATGTGACGCCCGTGCGCATGTACTCACCGATGTTGGTGTTGCCCTCGGTGGCGCCGTACAGCTCGCGGATCTGCGGCACCTTGAAGCGCTGCACGAAGGCGGCCCAGATCTGCGGCCGCATGCCGTTGCCCAGCAGCAGGCGCACGCGGTGGGCGGTGTCGTCGGGGCGCGGCGGCACCGCCAGCAGGTAGCGGCAGATCTCCCCGATGTACTGCCCCACCTGCGCACCCACGCCCTCGTCACGCACAGAGCCGTCGCGAGGTCGACATTCCAACAGACGAGGCTTAACTCTGGACCGAGTTGTTTTTACTGTGAAAGAGCGTCGTAGAAATGTTTGAGAACATTCAGTTCTCATAGCTTTCAGTTCGTGCCATTAAGGCCCATTCACAATGCAAACGTAAACATAATCATAACCCATAGGCTAAATATTAACATAAATGATAGACTGAAGTATTCACAATGTCTAACATAAACGTAAGCGAAATAAGAGTTTCTATTGCTGTGAGACATTCTAGTTTACTATTGGTTGGATGTGAGAATCGATTTCAAAGTATCGACTATGCCCATGTTACATATGGCGTTAGTTCGTCTATAGACTTCGATCCAATTTCGATTCTCGATTTTGAGTTAACGTGCTGTGATTGGTTAATTTCTTATGTCTTTCTTTAGCAAAAGCACAGAAGCTTGCAAGCTTTTAAGTTAATGTCTTACGTGTTATGCTTACGCGAACGCTTTGTGAATGAGTCTTATGGAAGAAGTCCTAACTTTTATATTAATGCCATGCTTATGTTAATGTTTGCAATATGAACGGACCTTTAGGTTTTATGCTGACGTAATGAGAGTAATCTCACTCAAACTGCGTGCTGAGGAGAAAACCGGAAGCTGGAGCGTGAATGACAATTTACAACTGATCCAACTTTTTAATCAAAATCTTCTTCTTACCATTATAAACATTGTAGTTTGATAAAGTGTTAAAATTTCGATGTAAGTAAATGTGTTAAGGTGCGTTTGTGCCTGAACCACCCAAATGACAGTTTATGAAGCAAGGTAAGGTAATATCCAAGTGATGCATATGAGAGATCGTAGTGTGTGCTGAATAACGTTTACTAGCGCGTGTGCCACAGGCTTAAAAACAGAACTTCTAGATGGAATTATTATTATACAAATGTCTGAAATGTAAATGTTACAAACAATCTAGGACATGTCATCCAACTTTTTCTAAAGAACTTATGGTGGTAAATTTCATATAATGAAGTTACGTATGCGACATTGGCCCCAGATTGTTTGACAACGCCTCATGCATTATTGTTCGGCAAGTCACGTTTTGACGTAGTCATAAAGATTTTGTATACATGACAAACACTGGTTCATGAATATTTGTCTAATAATCAGGGAGAAAGTCAAATGTGTAACCTTGTATTATGAATTTTCCCACTGATTGTTCATTGGCTCTTTTTCAATCCTACATACCCTAAACGTTTATAATATTTCTTCTGAGGTATCTGTACATTACGTTATATTACCGCATATGCTTGCTACATATGGAAAGCACTTTGGAATGCTTTTACCAGATGGTGTGTTTGAACTAAAGTATAAAGACGCGGATGATGGTGTTCGAAAACGAAGCTCAAGGAACAGCAGGGAACAATTCAACCCCCCCCCCCCAACACACACACTTCGGAGTCTACGGTACCAAATACTTATTATGAAGGCTTATATCTTTGATAGTCCCCAGTATCAAATACTTATCAAAAAGTGTGATGTCAGGTAGGTAAATAGCCTATCATAGGAAATTAATCGTGCTATGTGTAGTATTCTAACTATTCATTGCAAGAATGTATTAGTCCTTCGAGTTCAGCCCTCCTTTTGTCAAAGACAAGGACTATATTTGCACCTCCAACGCAAAACAAAACAAAAAAACAACCATTTGAACACACCGAAGCTATATTTTTTTTCAGTAAATTAAGCATAGGCATTCACAAAGAATTGTAGTGTGTCCAGTGCACTGAAGTCGTTCTGAACAATTGTTGTCTAAAACATTCAAAATATTAGTTATATTAAATGTTCTTGAAAACATTTTATACAGGTTTTTAAATTAAAAATTACTAGCTTCAATTATAATTGATAAATAGTTAATAAAATTATCATTTTTTCATAATAAGAACAGTTTTATTGTAATGGGTTCAACAACGTCGCCCCTTTGGAATCGAAGTTCCAAAAAAAAGAAATCACATGGCTATGTCACAAGCAAACGGTGTTTTAAAGGACGATTAGCTGGTGGGTGTAGCCACTGTTCGCCATATTAAAATGCTGCCCGTAGCACTAACGACGGGTTTTGGCGCTTCGAGGAGACCATCTGATTTTTCTTGTGTGACGACGCTAATAATAGTAGCTAATAATAATAATAATAATAATAATAATAATAATAATAATAATAATAATAATAAGTTAATAATAATACTAGAGGCTATTTGTTACGAGTTCAGTCCGAAGGTTTTTATGGAAAAAATATTCTTAATTCCCAGTATCCGACGCACGAGATCAGAATGGAAAAGGTATAACTTCTTCAAAATATCACAAAAGCGAGAATAATAAAATTTACAAATTTAATTACTTTTACTATTCCACTAGTGAAACTAAAACCAATAGTGCTTAACTGCTAAGTGTTTAATCGCCTCTCTATACTGGCCAGTAATAAGCTGCGACTAATCATAGGTGGCAGCGTATATTGATGGCTGTGTTGATGAACAAAAAACATCGTATGTAATATGACAAAACCTCTTATTTTAACATGCTTTCAGTCATTTTCAATATTTGGCGTGTTTTGGAATTCTGTTGAAAGTAATTTCTTTCGTAGAACAATTGTAATAAATACCACTCGTGCATTGGAAATTCTCAGACAAATCCCCTCCTCACTTCTCGAGTCGTAGATTAATCGACTATTTCCAAAGCACTTGTGGTATTACCGATGATAAGATTCAGGAAACAAAGTGACATAAAATATTGTTTCGTGAAGCTAAGCAACTCTCGATTCTGACGTAACACAAAACTGTGTATAAACGCCGTGGGAGACAAAATCTGACAGCATCGGATGTAAACATTTCTCGGCAGTTGCGGTTCATGCTCAGGATCATAGAAGCATACTACATCATTCGAAAAAAAAAGTTCACTAAACAAGAATAGTATAGAATTCAGGTGAGAAGAATTAAAAACTTTATCTATGGAAATTATTTTAAGTCCCCCAATAGTCGACGACACTTAACAGAATAAATTAAATTGAAATAATCAATATATGGGTATTAAGTATGCAAGTGGCCTAATGTTGCGCAGACGCACGTCACCCGACGCGATTCTTTTGCAGCGAGCGCATGCGCGCCGCATGTGACGTCATGCTTGGAGCAAGGTCATCTTTACTCTACGAGTAAAGCTGGCCTTGTCACGGAACATTAACAAGAAACATCATTCACATCGGCTCACAATTGGTTGCGAGCTCTCCTGCCAGAGCCAGTAGCAACCCTGGCTCGCTAGAAGGAGAGCGACGAGAAAGAGGCAGCTGCGACGTACTTGACATTCAATAAGGAGGAATTGAAAACAGATTGGATTTACATAGAGTACGCTGGACTTTCGCTGCGCTTTGCCTTATTCATGATGCGATAGTTATTTATGAATCTAGGGCGGTAAGTAGATGTATTAGCCCCGAGGGCGACTTACAAATTCGAGGGCTGCTGGCCCCAGACTTTTGCCTGAGGGGAAAAAATATCTAGTAACGTTCGTGGTGCATACAAAACGTTATGATTTACTAGTTCGTTGCTGTATCAAAGGAGAATTCGAAATTCTTCGTCTAATGTGAAAAGACGCATTGTAATAGTCATTTGTCGTCAAAATGAAAGAATACTATGAAGTTCCGGAAGAAATTATCGCAAAAGCTAACAAAGCTACGGACAGTGGTTTCCAGTAAACTCTCGAGAAATGGTATATGAAAATCACTATGTGTTTTTGGAGAGTTATATGAAAAAAGTAACGGCTCGGATAACTCGGCTAACACTTCATCGATTTGTTTCCTAACCCGTCAATTAACTTAACATATTGTTAACATCATTAGACATGTTTGTTTTTTATATATAAGCGGTTCCATACGTTTCCGGCCTCACCAAGATGTCACTCATCAATGAGAAAATCTAATTAGTTTATAGTCTTATCTTTAATTGTTGTAATGCTATCAGTTTGAGGCCGACATCTCACTCCGTTTTGCGGAGAGAGGTACTTGAGTTGGATGCGGTCCAAATCTCATGGTGTTTAGCTTCTTCTCGACATTGCACCTGTGGTTGCTACTCAGATTGCAAAACGGATGGTGGATTGTTAAATCCTGAACGGACACCGGTTGTTAGAGTGGCTTTTCGCTCCTGTTTGGTTTCGTTAAATATGTATATCATCAAAAGTACAGTATACCCCTTTAATTTCTTGAGCTTCCTTACGTACTTCAGAAGGAATTCTTTCATTCATTTTGAAAGGGCTTTCTTTAGCACCGAAAGTAATCTCCATTGCTCCACGTAACTTGCCTCTATTTTCCGCCTAACATTACCAATGTTTGTGGGATATCCTAATTTTCTGAACACGCATTCACAATTTGCAGCTGTTTCTCGGAAAACATTCCTGCATAAAGAGATAGGAAATGCTCTAGGATAGTGATGTGATATTCATGCCACCGGCGGGCGTACGTGACACTGGTAGCTCGACGAAGTCACCTCGCCACAAAAGAGCAGTAGGTAATAAAAGCCACCCTTATCGCTTTTGCGCTTTACACATGAAATACGATTAGATGAGATTTAGATAAATAAATTGAACATTTGTTGTTATTTTTTATTTATGTTTTTGCTTATATTTTTCTGAGCCTATCTTCTTTTTCACACGCGATTTTACCAAATCGGAAAAAGGCGGGGTTACTACTGATATACTTATATTAAAACATCAAGTCTATCAACACTTCCTCAGCTGTGACGCTGTAATTCAAACGGGAGATTGAACGTCACTATAGCAGGGGCGAACCCAGAGACGAATTTTGGAAGGGGCAATATTTTTATTCAAAATATTTTGGACGGTATGTGTCATATTACAGATTACGTAGAATGACGCAGGCTAAACTCATCTCACATTGCGATACAATTTTATTCGTTTTAATGTTTATACGAAAATATTTTTGTTTGAAAGTTTCGTAACAAGTTAGAATTAATAGTTACTGAAAAATTTTGGGAAGGGAAATTTCCCTCCCCGTGTATCCGCGCCTGCTGTAGTGACGCCACTATAGAAAGTGCCCGACTGGATGACAGCGTCACAGCTGACGAAGTGTTAACGGACTTAATATTTTAATCGAAGTATAGTTTTCTTTCCCGCCGCTAGGTGCGCTGCGAAGCTCTTAGCACGCCCCAGTGCCTTGAGCACAGTAGCAGACATTGACATCTCTGCTCTAGAAGAACTGTCGTGTGCGCAGGGCATGGGCCACGCTCCGCGTCGAGAGAAGGGCGAAGGGCCGCCCCGAGGCTCCGAAGTCCGAGCGACGCGTGAAACGCGTGACGAAGCGCCACCGAGGTCACTCTCGCGTGTGCCCGGCGGGCGGACTTTGTTCGGGGCCAACGGGCGAGGAGTCCTCATTGGGAGGGGGGGGGGTCGCGCCCTCAACCATTAACACCACCAAGTGTCGCATTGGAGCATCTGAATCACTTGTGTGTGTCTGTGTGTGAGCGTAAATACATTGACTGTCTGCAATTCAGGGATATCATTAGTACAATTTAATATATTTATTTGGATACATTAGCTCTTTACCAGGTCCTGACCATGTGCCTACAGATATATTTACATTTACAATACAAAATTATTTAACATATAACACAATAAATGAGACTACGACGACTACTACATCTAAAGTTGGTACGATACAAGCGGTCTTCAGACAGACCCATGCGCAACAGTTAACGTCAATAATCAGAGTCGCCCACAAAAAACAAGGAGCTTTGGGCAGTTGTTCCATCGAGACCTCATTACAAACGAAGAATTCCTCTCAATTCATAACTAGAATTCATTTTTCTGTGTATAAGAAATAATATATAACGTTAAATGTGGATTAAAGTAAATATATTTTTATTTGTTTTGAATGAAAAAAAATCGGGGCCTCAATTAAGTCGGGGCCTAGGGCAAGTTGCCCCAGCTGCCCCCCTTCTGGACGCTCCTGTTAATAATAATTATATTAAAACGCAGTGGACTATTGCATTTGGAAACACTATGTAGTCAGCTGAAAGAGAAATTACGTCACTGTTTTCTGCTGTTACTCCACTTCATAAAGCAATTTGAGCTCTGGATAAAAATATCAGCCCATTACGTCCAACCCAAGAGAGCGTAAATTTCCTATACTTGATAACTCAAGATTGAATTAATGCTTGGAAGACAAAGAACTTCTGGCAGGTTTATAACAGCATTGAGGTCTGAGGATGTTGATCTGAAATGGTCCATAGAATGGCTGCGAACAGCGGGTCCTTATAGTGAAACACAGAAGGATTCCTGTTCTCCTAGAAGACCAAGTGATTAAAACCAGAGCCTATCAAAAATATGTTACGGGTCAAAAAATTGATAGAAAAGATTGCCGATTATGTAAAACTACCAATGAATCTATTCAACGTGTATGCAATGGATTCTCACTGCTCTGAGGAAGCTTGCGACAAATCAGGCGAAACGTCGGCCTCTCAGCCAACGACGCGGCGTCTCCCGGATAGCCAAGAATTTATGGATTCGAGTCGCGTTAGCTTTCTTGTGCATATGATTATTGATGTTTCAGTTCCTACAAATGACAACACAGTGTTAACTCTTGCTGAGAAAAAACGAATATATCAGCCACTGTCTTTTGAGTTAAAGGATAGTGCACTTTGCAGAGAGTGGAGTCATAGTACTTGTGATAGTAGCGGAGGATTGGCAGAAAGCTGGAAAAAACGACAAAATACGAGAAAAAACATCTCAGAACTAGGCAAATGGCCGCTTTTGAGAGTACAGCAAGCGTTACCAGAATTTTTTGTGTCTTAAATGAGGTTTATAAAGTGCTAAGTAAGTAAAGACATCACCAAAATCATAATTAATGAAGTACTACGAGAAAGATTGGAACATTGTATACGGAAGCTCTTCATTGTAGCAACTCCCTACTTTTGTACAAACAAAGAGCAGGAATGCTCCGACATTTATTGAACAGTAGAGAAGTAATAAAGAAGTATATTAATAATAATTATAATAATGTTGAGCTAGAGGGAACGCGGATTGAATCGGTTCGGATTGAATCGGTTCGGATTGAATCGGTTCGGATTGAATCGGACCGAGTTGGGTAGTGTCGATCTGGAAGGTTCGGGCCGGGTAGGGTAGGGTAGAAGTGGGTAGTTCGGGCCGGGCCGAACCTGATCGGATGCCGGATCGAATAAAATAGGGCTGCATCGGGCAGAATTAGATCGCATTGCATAGGATCGGGTCGGATCGGGTCGGATCGGGTCGGATCGGGTCGGGTCGGGTCGGGTCGGGTCGGGTCGGATCGGGTCGGGTCGGGTCGGACCGAGTCGGGATGCTGCTGCTCATGGGCTCACCGTGCATCCGTGGCGCACGCAGTCTGGGAAGTAGGCGGAGGCTGAGAACTTGGCGCGCATGACGACGGTGAGGCCGCCGTAGAGCGCGGCGCCGACGCCCAGCACGCCGCCCGCGGAGTGGTAGAGCGGCAGCGGACAGTACAGCACGTCGTCCGGCCGGAAGCGCGACATCACGTTCGCCGCCGCGCACATCAGCAGGTACCTTAACATCCCACACAAACACACATTGCACATGGCACCCGCCATATCGAAACTTTTCAACCCTTTCGCCCTTTACCTGAGCGAGAGTTCAGAAGCCTCCCGATTATTTTTAATATGTTTAATTAGTAGTAGATTTAGTTAGGAAGTTGAAAAACATTGACATTGTATATTGCGCGCTTTCGGTTCAATAATAATTGCAAAAATTGTTTGACAAATGTAAGTAAGATTTTGAGTAATTTCCGTATCTTCGGAATAAAAATTATGAATACATTTTGGAAATGTTTGTAACATTTAAAGTTTTAATATAGTATATTGCTTCAAAACATTGCTGTGATATTAAGTTACGAATAATCGGCCTCTATTTGACATAAAAATGTAATAGGGTTTTTCATTAGGGGAGAAAATAGTAATTTATTATACACGAAGCAGAATATGTAATATAACGAGCAACGAAAGTGAGAATGACTTACCATTCTCGGGCCGAAAAAGTGTCGTTATCGTTGTATGTACTGTTTTATTTTATTTTTACCCATTTCTTTTAGTAAAATGCATACAAAATCTCATGTTAGTATACAAAAGATTAAAACGCATCGCTCACAGTACCAGAGAGTATAACATATCTCTATTGCCTAGATGATGAGGTTCTTTAACGAAACATTAATCATAAGAAACAGTTTAATGTTCTCTATAAAATGTTTTTTTTAATCGTAAGGGCTTTAATTCGTAGCCGAAAGAATTGCAACTAATTTTTCACGATTTGTTAGTGATGTCGTTGGAACGTTGTCCTGGAACGTTAAATAGTCAAAGATTGAAAAAAATATGGGGTGCCGATTCCGATCTTCATGACCGTTCCTTATTACTCAACATCTTCAATCTCGTAGTGTCCGATTCCAAATGTTAACCTTCCTTAAAGTAATTGCTTAATTTTAATTTTTATAGAAGCATTCAAGATATTTGCAACCAATCTAATAGAAGGTTTTACACAGCAAGGTATACCAGTATAGTAGTTTCTAGCACAATATACAGACAAGCAAGGATAATTCCACATGTAAATGATACATCCAGAACTAAGGGCCATCCAATATGACAATTTACGAATACATTCAAAACTAAGATATGTTTATTGCCCGATTTACTACTTGTTATCACGTAGCTAAATTGATGTGTATCTGATCTTAGTGTCTCTTATGTATATGATCTTAGTGTTTCTCAGAGGGGCTGTTGTCACTTTACGAGAGAGTCAAGGTTTCTCTGCCCCTAGCTGTTTCCAGAATCATATAATTGCGTTCTTGCGTTCGCTGCAACATCCATTAATTATCTTCAAGCGCCTTGTAGCAGTTTCGAATTCCTTCTGGATCGCTGAAGACATTTGGAGAATATTCAAATTGGACAGAAATGACGATTATAATTATTTTATTTTATAAGATTGAAAGCCTACGAGTGTTGGGCCCATCCACGCCACTCAATTAAATGTAGTGGTAGCATTAGAGGTTCTTTACAGCTGACGCCGCTTCTTGCACCAGGTAGGACAGCTCAGAGCATCAACTGATGTTAGTGCAGTGCCTCTGACCCAGAGGTCCTACGTGCGAGTCCCGAACAGTGCCAGGCTTTTCTATACTAGCTAGATAGCTGGGTAGAGTTCAGGCAGTGTCCGCAAGAGAATTCTACCGGCCGTCTGCTCTGATTAGTACTTTTCCATGGTATTTCCTATCACACCCGGCGAATGCCGGAGCATTACCCTAACAAACGGGCCACGGACCGCTCGCGATCTTTCCTTCCTCTTTCTTGTCTTATCCTCACCCTTTACTTATACACACTTACACTTACATGCATATCACTACCACACATGGCGGAAACTTAGAACTTGTCCCGGCTGGGGCGATACTCCGCTGAAGAGAGTATGGGTTGGGAGACCTGGTTGGGAAAAACCCTCTAGCCACCGGAGATCGGCGCCAGATCTCACTATCCAGCGAAGGAAGATCACCGCCACCTCCCAGGGGGACATCCACCACACTTACGGGAGTAATGACCTTAGCCATTGACGTGACCGGAATCATTGATCAAGCAATCGCTTTTCGCATTCCAGTTGCCATGTCTTTCGATCTTCCCAGTCTTCCTCTTGACGATCTCCTTCCTTCATCACCATTTCTATCTCCTTTTCCCGTGGTTTTTTGGTCTGCCACGCTTTCTGTTTCTTTGAACGAACCATTCTAAAAGTTACAATCATCCTCTGAATATGTTCATAGAATCTCAATCTTTTAACATTAACATCATCCCTTGTATCAATAACAATACTAATTTCATTTTTTATGTCATTAGGTACGTAAGTGAATTATAGGAACCAATAAACAGAGAATTTATTGTTTTCGAAAATTTATACAACGTCTGAATTTTTCCCCAGGTGTATTTTCTATAACTAAAAACAGTAATTACACTTAAAACTCTTATTTAAACAAACAATATTATTGAGACAGTCCATTACTGGGTCCGGTTTTCCATCACACACAGACATCCGTTATGTGCACCATCCATTAGATTAAAATTGATGTTTTGAAAAGTGTTGAGTAAATTCTCATTCAATCATGAGATAATTGTTTTGGGCATCTCGTACGCGAGAAGTTTGAAATGTATGATCTTTTCATCTTAAATGCTTTGAAAGAGTAGCGAAACTGAGGTATTCGAATCGTGGCGCTAAATTTGAATTAATTTGGTCGCCCATGTGTCAACAATATCAATTATATAATTATTGACAAAGAGTGATGGAAAACCGGAACTAATGGTGGTTTGTCTCAATAATAATTTTGTTTGTAATAATTTGTGTAAGTAAAAGTCTTAAGTGTAATTATTGACTTTTAGTTATAGAAAATATACCTGCATTGAAAAAAAACCCGTTGGAGATCCAGTTGGAGTCGGTAAGTTAATACTGGAAACAGACATTAGTCAATGCTATAATCGGATTCTTTATCCATTAATATACGACCACAACAGCGTCAATCGAACATACTTGCCAGTAAAATATATACTTCCGCCTTATCAACCTCGCCTATCCAGGCTGGCATTCACATAAGTGTTAACGTCATTTTCTGAAATCTCTGAGAATTTATTTGTAGATCTGAATGATATTACAGGTTGTGAACTCCGAAAATAATTTGATACGTTATTTTCAAGGCCGACAAGTGGAACCTAGCCTTCTAGGGAACCGGTCTTCTAGGGAACCTTCACCTTCGCGTTAGCTCTCTAAGCAAGAGACTGGCACGCACATATAACTGGCACTGGCATGTGGCATATCGAAACTTATTCGTGTCTTAGTATTCTAAAATCTTGCGTTTTGATATTACAATTCTTGCAAGAAATGTCAGAATTTATGGTTTGATTATTTAAAATATCATGTGTCAGTAATGTAAAACATTATTTACAAACAGTGGTCTACCCATGATGCAAAGACATGGGTTTGCTATTGCTCAACATCTTATTCCGCTTTAGCCATTGAGCTTCATTCAGAAGTTTGCGTCACTCAATAGCGGAAATTTTAAAAACAGCCAGATACCAAATAACCCTCTGTGACGGGCCATTTGATGGCTTCAATTGAAGTATAATTATAAAAGTAGTGTAATATAATCAAAGAATAAAGAGATCGGATATCGATAGGCGATCGACCAATCAGAAAATGGGGACGCGAAACTCGGGATGAAGAGAAGAGTTTTCGAACAATATTACGCACCGAAGAATTGAGCAGCGCGAGATATGAACTGCCGGAAGAGATGCTCGCAAACTGTGATAAATGGCAGTAGCTACTACGGAGAAGTTCTCGTACCGCAGACACGTTGACGCGTGAAAAAGGAAGTTAACTAAATGTGTGAGAGAGTAAGACAGAGATTTCTTGTTAAGTATTATTATTTTGTTTGTGACGTGAATGTTGCGGAGGAATGGACATGGAATGCTGAGATACCTCGATCAAGATGGCTGACGAAGGCAAAAGGGTGGTAGATCATCAGAACTCATTTTTTTAATGTAAGAAGGCCAAGATTTGGAATAGAAATAAAAATAAAAATTAATCATAAAATAGGGAAATCATGGCCATGAGTGATTGAAAACGCCAAGGAGTTCATTAAAATATGAAAGGCGAATTAAAAAATCGATTGTTGTTTTGAGGAATTGTATTCGTGTTAGTGATTTTGGTCTATCGGTAGCCAGCAGAGGGCGAATTATAAATATTTCCAGAAATAAGGAGTATTTATTATCG
The DNA here is from genome assembly GCA_017312745.1 of Gryllus bimaculatus. Classification (NCBI taxonomy): domain Eukaryota; kingdom Metazoa; phylum Arthropoda; class Insecta; order Orthoptera; family Gryllidae; genus Gryllus; species Gryllus bimaculatus. The sequence continues at coordinate 1,089,392 of BOPP01000277.1, forward strand.
CAGAGGCGTAATATTTGCGATTCTACATTCACGAGAATAAATAATCCCTTACAAAATTCCGTGGTGGTAGCAGATATCTTGTGGTAATACATAATGGGAGAAGGAAATAAATCATCCACATGATTATGTTTATGACTAACCCTTCTACTCTTCTGGTTTCCCCCTCCCACAATTGGTAGTCTTTCTCTTCTCCCCATTCCAAGAGATGGCTGCTACCTAGCCTTACCCAACATGTTGGTCAGTATTCGTGTTTTTTCCGACCATGTTGTGAACATTTGTGAGTGATCAACGTTGCTTGGAGTGTAAGTTTTTTTAAATTCTATTAATTTATTATTTATTTCGTATTATTTGTTAATTTTTCCACATAAATTCACTGCATTTCTTTTTGCTCTCTTTATGTTAATTTTTCAATTTATTCATCTTTGCTAGAGACCCACTGAGAATGGGAAAACTGTTTTCCCGAAAGTTATCTCTGGGAATGGAATAACTAATAACATTATTATACTTGTTTTTGTGGACGATTATTTCCTTCTTCCATTAATCCCTTACGTAAGACGTCGGCGCCAAGATTTCGCACGAAGGCTGTCGACCCACAAATAAATAAATAAATAAATAAATAAATACATAAATAAATAAATAAATAAAGAATTTGTAAGCGAACAGTTGAATTAAAGTTATCATAATAAAATTATTATTAATTATAATTATATAATAATAATTATCTTTAAATAAAAGAAATCCCCACTCTGTTTCACATCATTATCTTGTTACAAGTCATTGAATCACATACACGACGGTTTTAAAAAAATAAATAAATCCTGTTATTTTTGGTTCGTTATCGTAAAAATTGTCACTTTATTTCTCTTTCAAAATGTTTTTTCTGGCACTGCTCAATTGCCATCCCGCATGGTGGTCAGCGATGTCTAGGCTGGCTTTTCAAACGAATTGCCCGTTTGTGATCACACAGTTCGTGACGTAGCAACACACTCGTCTTCTTGCACCGTGGGTCTAGCTAGTTCCAAAGGCACCCGAGACCGGTATGCCCACTTTGCACCTAGAATCCCACATATCCAGTTGTAATCCTGTGCGCATCATCTATATCCCCACCTATAGCCCCCAAGAATTTCGCATGAGGTTGGTGATTGATAAGGTGGGAAGCATGAAAAGTGCACACGGCTTGCCGGCAGACGTCATCACAACTCATTTTACCACCGAAGTCTCGATAACTAATTTTTGGATCAATTCCAATACTATTTCTCTACACTATGTACAACTGCAGAGGTGATATGACAATGCACTCGTAATATTGAATTGGGATAGTGCCTACACCTTTTTTAAATGAGTCTACGAGCCCAGAAACCTACACAAATATCGGATATGCTCCTTAGGTTACGATCATTCGGAGACTTCTACCGATGTAGAGAGGTAAAATAATTTTTCATCACAAAAATTCTCAATTAATGGTTTATTTTGGTTAATTGGAATCCTGATTATTCTTGTAACTTCTAGTAATAAATCAATTAAGTTTTTAAGAATGTATTCAATTTTTAAAAGAAGATGCAATATTTCAGCCCAAAACGTTCATAAAATCATAATTTCAATTCCACAAGACGACAATGTTCGCATTTAGCATCCAAAATGATAGTAATTTTCTGCAAACAAATTGTTCAGTCACTGCAATTAAATAAACCACAACTCACAAATCAGCATTTTCATTCGTTCAAACCACTGTCTGCAAATCAATCTCTTAATTCATTCAAACCACAATCCACTTATCAATCCCTTCATTCGTTTAAACCACAGCCACAATCAATTTCAGTACAGTTCATATTTTCCCTTAGTTATTCATTGTGAGACGAGACAATGTCATGAGCAAAAACTCTGCAATAGTTACGCTCTTTAGGCATTGTCAATTGAATCCGTGATTTTAAAAGGGGAAAAGTTTTCCTTTTTCATAAAAATATTTGAGATAAATATTTTATTTTTTATTCTTCAGGCTATTGATCAGTGTAAAATGAAACTTGTCCCGCTTGAAGTATGTGTTCTATTGCCAACTAAAAATTCTAATGCTATATGTTATAGAATGTTATGAGACAGATTCTAAGAGGAAAACTGAGGCAGTACTCCAACGTTAATCGAAAATCAATTTCCAGCATTTATTTATTTTTATTTGAATCTGACGTCAAAATTCTTTACAAAAATACCTTCACTTTCAACATTTTTTCTCCGTCTCTCCAATTTTTTTCAGCCTGATTTATGCAGTAGAAGCTGAGAAAAAATAATAAAATTTGAATCTGACGTCAAAATTCTTTACAAAAATACCTTCACTTTCAACAATTTTTCTCCGTCTCTCCAATTTTTTTCAGCCTGATTTATGCAGTAGAAGCTGAGAAAAAATAAAAATTTAAAAAACATTTCTCATTGAATTTCTGTAGCCGATTACTCTAGGCGGCTGATTTTTTGGTAACTACAACATTTTTTTCTCTTTTCTACGAGTATCGCGATTATCGATTTGGCTTTCCCACCTTATTGGCTATACCATTTCTCTCGATGAACTGTTAGATACCACGACGTTCATAACAATCTGCCTGCAAAAACTCTCCAGGAAATAGACTTTGTTTTTATGTCAGAATAAAGGATTTATTTTCTCTTTTTTCACTGCCGGGATATTGCGTGTGTGTTCATTGATTCGCACTCCATCGTGACCTTGTGCGCGACGTTTCCATGCCAACCAGTTCATTAAAGTCGTGGAGACCGCGAGTGAACCGATCCACGCATACGACCATAAAGGCGAAAGCGGTAGCGACGTTCAGTATGCTTGTTAAAAACAAAAGTACCCGAATTTTTTAAGTCGCTCATTCGGACAAATATGATTTTTCCTTCCGTTGTGTCTTTTTTGTGGAAATTATCATTGGCATGCCCTTAATTAATTGTTCCGGGAAAACTGATTTTACAAAGACAATTAAGAAAACGGTTGCATTCACATTGTCGTAATGAATTAATTATCAGATGTTTCGTGACTATGTTTTTGTTTTCACGCTAATTATAATGTCGGAAAGGTTGTGATTAAAGATACTCGTAGCGCTGAGAATATTTCTAAGTATTGACGAAGAAAAAGGTCTGCTTTTTTCGGATGCGAACGACGAAGGCAATTTTTTTAATTGACGGATTGGAGTGTATGTTGCAGTAGAGCTATATCACGCACGCCCCTCGCTCCATTCGCGCTCGACCTCGCCAGCCAGCCGACAAAACTGCAATGCTCTCGCCGTCTCTGTTTGAGGACGAGTAACAACTGCGTAAGTTGGATGCCCATTGCAGGACTTCGGCAGACAAAGCAGACGGCAGCAGTGATGACGCTTCGTCATACTTCGTAACGGATTCTCCGATCAAGCTTCTTTATTAGATTGTGACCCGGATTACGTGATGTAAATATTTGATTGTGTACTCTTCTGCTATACATTTCCGTGACACTCGCCAAACACCAAGTACACGCAACGCATCCAAAGGGGAAGTGATAATGAACTTCGAAAATATGAAATACGCAGTTTACACAATTAAAGCGCACTGTGTTTTACTCGCGGGAGATCCGTGGAGGCCCCGTCGAGTTTTGGGGAACGGCCATCCCAGAGTCGTGCAGCTTAAAACAAGAGAGTGGACCACTTCTTTTCTGCCCCCATTTCCGATAAAAGTTTTTTCACACAAGACATATTATACTAGTAAATAAATAAAAACACGACTCAAAACTAATTAAATTATAACATTAATAATGCAATAATAAAATAAATTTTACTTATGTAGAACCATTTAAGGAGTTGCCAGAGGGCTTGATGGGCCTCTTCGCCAAATGTCGTTAAACAAATCCCCAAATTGCGTGCTGGTATTAAGGAGGGACTCAGAGATTGAAGTAGCATATAATTTCCGTTTTTGAATCTCTCTTCTCAATTGCTGTTAATGAACTACTCCCAAAGTATGCAAGTGACATTTGTTTAATTGTTAATTGAAGCGTGTTCTTCCTTCCGTAATGACTGTCATTATATCATTAAATTTACTCCAGTTTCTCGTAATAATACCACTGAGTACTATCGATTCAGTGGGTAAACAAATAGTTTGATTCATTATTTTGTTTCCAGACATCAACTGCTGGGGTCATTAGTGCTGAAAGTGTAGTACATGTTTTTAACGGTAAGTGGCGGTGTTCTTTCCCCAGCTTGATGGTGAGATTCGGCGCCTACCTACACGTAAGTTGGCAGGATTTTTCCCATTCAAGAATTTCCCACCAGCAGGGCCTCGTCTCAGATGAGACAAGCTATAAGCTTCCGACTTGACTCCTCGACGTGTGAGGTTGTGTTGTGCTTGTAAGTGTGGGGTGGGGATAAGACAAGAATGGGGAAGAAAGATCACGTGCAGTTCATTGTCCGTTTGTCATAGGACACTGCTCCGGCATTCACTAGTGTTGATCGGGGAAACCAGGAAAATCTACCGATCAGAGCAATCGCCAGCTAGAATTTACTTCCAGACAGCGGCCCAATTCTAGGTAGCTATCTATCTAGTGTCGAAAATCCTGCCGCTGTCAGGAGTGGAGCCCTAGAAACTCCCGGTTAAAGGTATTCAGGCACTGTTCATGTCCTGAGCTACCTCAGCCGGTAAAGAAATAGAGTATTAGAGTAGAGAAGTAGAGTAAAGGTGTAGGATATGTTTGTCTGGGCTGGGTCCAATGGGCACGCACCTGGAGTTGAGCATGACGGCGGCCTTGGGCAGGCCGGTGGTGCCGGAGGTGTAGATGTAAAGCAGCGGGTCGCGGAAGCCGGTGGACGGCACGCCCTCTGGCGGCAGAGGCTCCTCCTCGGCCAGCAGCGGCTCCAGCGCCACCGCCCCTCCCTCGCCCACGGCGTCGCCGCCCGCGCCCAGCACGAACAGCGGCAGCTGCCTCTCCACCTCACGCACCGCTGCGCAACCACACACCCACCATCACAACGCGCTTGCACACCTGCCGCCCACACCAATCAAAACCACCACGACCCACTAATCAACAACGCGCGTTAACTGCCGCCCCCACCAATAACCACACGCCCACCAACACAACGCGCTGCACACACTTGCCGCCCACACACACACCACACGACCCACCAATCACAACCGCGTTCACACACTTCCGCCACACCAATTCACACCACACGACCACCATACACGCGCGTGCACACACCCCCACCCAATCACAACGCGTGCAACACACTGCCGCCCACACCTTCACACACACCACCCCACCATCACACGCGCGTGCCACACACGCCGCCACGCCAATCACCCAACACGACCCACCCAATCACAAAGCGCGGTGCACACACTGCCCCACCAATCACAACCAACTACGACCCACAATCAAACGCGCGTGCACACTCCGCCACACCAATCACACACACGACCCACCATCAAAAACGCTGTACACAATCCGCCCACCATCACACCACACGGACTCACACAATACAATCGCGCTAACAACTGCCGCCACGCCAATCACACACACGCCCACCAATCACAACGCCTCACACCTGCCGCCCACGCCAATCACACACACACCCACCAATCACAACGCGCTTAAACACTGCCGCCCACGCCATCACACCACCACACCAAATCAAAACGCGCGTGCACCACACTGCCGCCGCCCCACCAATCATACCAACGACCCACCAATCACAACCGCGTCACACACTTGCCGCCCACCCATCACACCACACACCCACCATCGCAACGCGCTGCACACACTGCACCCCCACACAATTCACCCACACCACCCACCAATCAAACAAGGGCTGCCATCACACTGCCGCCACACGCACAATCACACCACACACCCACACATCACAAACGCGCGTGCACCACTGCCGCCCACCACATGCCACACGCGCGTGCATGCACACTGCCGCCCACACATCACACCACACACACCCACAATCACAACCGCGGGTGACACACTGCCGCCCCCACCAATCACACCACAGCACCCACCCAAATCACAACGACGCGTGCACACACTGCGCTCCACGCCAATCACACCACAACCACCACAATAATTCATAACGCCGCGTGACACCACTGCCGCCCCACCAATACACCACCACCACCACAACCAATCATAACGCGCGGCACACACTGCCGCCCTACACCCATCACACCACACACCCACCATCACAACGCGTGCAACACACTGCGCCCATGCCAATCACACCACACGCGACCCCCAATCACAACGCGTGCACACACTGCCGCCCCACGCATCACACCAACACACCCACCAATCCACAACGCGCGTGCACACACTGCCGCCACACCAATAACACCATCACACCCCACCACGCGCAAAATCAACACCCACCACAATCACAACGCGCTGCAACTCGCCACACACACCCACGATCCACCCAATCCAACCCTTGCAACAGCCACACAACCACACACGACCCACCAATAACAACGCGCGTGACACACTGCCGCCACACCAATCCACACCACACTACCACCAACTCACAACACGGCGCTGCACACACTGCCGCCCAATCAATCACACCACAGACCCACCAATCACAACGCGCGATGCACACACGGCCGCCACACCCTATCAACACCACACGACCAACCATCACAACGCGCTTGCACACACTGCCCCACACCATCACACCACACGACTCACCAATCACAACGCGCGCACACACTTGCTCCCACACCAATCACACTAACACATCCACCAATCACAACGACGCGTCACACCCACGCCCACACCCATCCACACAGCGACCCCAATCACACGCGCGTTGCACACGCCACACCGCCATACCAATCACACCACCGACCACCAATCACAACGCGCGTGCACACACTGCCGCCCCCACCAATCACACCACACCACCACACAATCACAACGCGTGGCACACACTTGCCGCCCAGCATCCAATCACACCACACGACCACCAATCAACCAACGCCTGCACCACACTGCCGCCCACCAAGTCACACCACACGACCCACCAATCGTAACCGCGGCACCACACTGCCGCCCACACCAATCACCACCATACACACCCACAATCACAAACGCGCGTGACACACTGCCGCCCACCTCCAATACACCAGCACGACCCACCAATCACAACGGCGTGTGCAGCAACACTGCCGCCACACCAATCATCTCCAATTATTTCCCGAACCAAATCAGCGCCACTTCTTCCTCTGTCCACAATAATGATCACATAACACATCACCATCACACAAATCATACCGCACGAGACACACAAAATCACTCACGCGCACGCCACACCTACACCAATCATTCACGCCAATCATCCCCAAACCATTCACCACTCACACTCTTTCTCTGTCGGACACCAATCATTCGCAATACATCACACCTACAATGTACTCACTTACAAACCGCTTAAGCCAATCATCACGTACGCGCATATCACGCATACAATTCTGTGTCAGCTAAACATATATTACGTGGATGATTGAGAAGTATTAACGCAAAATTTTGAATGGTAAATATTTGTCCTTTCGGTTGTAGGTAACTGGAAGTGAATCTTCGTTGATAAGTGATGATGTAGCTGTTATAATATCAATCATTGAAATGCATAATCATACATATGATGCTAATGTAAAATATGTTATGTTTGGCTTAGAAACACAACAAAATATTATATTGACAGTTATCGCTTCTTATTAAAGAATCTTTGGTCCAAAGAGACCTGGCAAATTACATCTGCCATAAGTGTAAATAGACGCATCTCTACTCCTTGGCGGCTTTTATTATTTTTTTGGAAAATGGATTATAATTGAAGTTCTTAATTTACGTTTTTGTATCAGTTAGAGTATAATGACATTAAACGCATCCAGAAACGACAAATTGCATCTAGGAGCAAAAAGCACCATAAGGCGAACAAAAGAACTCAGTAGAACAATCACTTGGGGGATCAAATGCTAAACCTGGACAATTGTACACTGGGCGCGAACAATTATACCTGGGGGGAACAATGGTACCTGGGAGAACAAGATGTATTAAGCGAAAATGTACGTAATACGACACAAATGTCCTGCCCCCCGCTGCGCAACAAGTTTACCTAGCTGCCGAACAAGTTTTACCCTGCTGCGAAAAGGTTACCTGCCGGCGATACAATTTGACCTGCGCGAACAAGGTTTTACCTGCGGCGAACAATTTTACCTGCGGCCGAACAAGTTAACCTGCGGCGAACACGTTTACCTGCGGCGAACAAGTTTACCTTGCGAGCGAACAAGTTACCTCGGCGAACAAGTAATACCTGCGTGCGAACAAGTTTACCTAGCGGCGAACAATTTACCTCGCGAACAAAGTTTACCATGCTGCGAACAATTTACCTGCGCGAACAAGTTTACCTGCGCGAAACAAGTTTACCTCGGCGAACAAGTATACCTCGGCGAAAGTTTACCTGCGCGAACAAGTTTACCTTGCGCGACAAGTTACCTCGGCGAACAAGTTTACCTGCGCGAACACGTTTTACCTGCCGGAACAGTTTTACCTGCGGCGAACAAGTTTACCGAGGCGAACAAGTTACTGCAGGCGAACAAGTTTACCTGAGGCGAACACGTTTACCTGCGGCGACACTACGGAACATTTACATGAAGCACAAAGTTCTGCAACAAGCTTACCTGCGGCGACAAAGTTACCATGCCGTTCGAACAATTACCTTGCGGGAACCAAGTTACCTGCGGCGACAGTTTACCAAACGTTACATGCGGCGAAAAGTTTACCTGCGAGCGAACAAGTTACTCGCAACGTTACGCTGGCGAACGTATGAGGCGAACACGTTATCCGCGGCGAACAAGGTTTAACTTCGACAATTACCGCGGCGAACAAGTTTACCTGCGGCAACAAGTTTACCTGTCGGCGAAAACAAGTTTACCTGGGCGAAAAGTTTACCTGCGGCGAAACAAGTCTATACCTGGCGCAACAAGTTTACCTGAAGGCGAACACGATTACCTGAGAGCGACACGTTACTCGCACATTGATCTGCGAACAAGTTTAACCTGCGGCGACAAGTTACCAGGCGCAGTTACCCGCGAACGATTTGACTCAACAAGTTTACCCTGCGAGCGAACAAGTTATGCGAGCGAAAAATACCTTGACAGTCCTCGGCGAACAAGTTTACCTGCGGCGAACAAGTTTACCTGCGGCGACAAAGTGACCTGCGCGGAACAGTTTACCTGACGGCGAACAAAGTTTACCTGGGCCGAACACATTACCTTAGTGCAACAGTTCCGGCGAACAAGTTTACCTGCGGCGAACACATTGCTTGAACGGCGAACAGTTTTACCTGGCGAAACAAGTTCTACACTGAGGCGAACAATTTACCTGGCGCGAACAATTTACCTACGGCGAACAAGTTTCTGGAGGCGAACAAGTTTACCTGAGGCGAACAAGTATGCGAGCGAACAAGTTTACCTGCGGCGAAACAAGTTTACCTGGCGAAACATACCTACAACGAAGTTTAACCTAGGCGAAACACAGTTTACCTGCGGCTGAACAAGTTTACCTGCCGATCAGGTTAACATCGGCGGAACAAGTTTACCTGCCGGCGAACAATGTTACCTGCCGGCGAACACAGTTACCTGCGGGCGAACAAGTTTACCTCGAGCGAACAAGATCGCAGTTTACCTGCGAGCGAACAAGTTTACCTGAGGCGAACAAGTACCGCACACTACGAGGGACCGTTAACCGCGCAATTTACCTTGGGACAAGTACCAGCCGAAACAAGTTTACCTGGCGAACAAGTTTACGCGACCTGCCGGGCGAACAAGTTTTACTCGGCGAACATATGCGTGCGAACAAAAGTTTACCCGAGCGAACAAGTTTACCTTGTGCGCACAAGTTTACCTGGCGAACAAGTTTACCTGCGGCGAACAAGTTTACCTGGGACGAAAAGCCAAGTTTACCTGCGCGAAACAGTTTACCTGCGGCGAACAAGTTTACCTAAGACCGGGCGGCGAAGCAAAGCTTTACCTGGGGAAGACCGAGCGAACAAGTTTACCTGAGGCGAACAGGTTAAGCAACAAGTTTACCTAGCAACAAGTTTAGAGGCGCATGTTGCCTGAGGGAACAAGTTACCTGAGGCGCGAACAAGTTACCTCGGCGAACAAGTTTACCCTGACAGTTACTGGCGAACAAGTTTTAGCCTGAGCGACAGTACCTAGCAGACAGTTTACCTGAGCGAAACAAGTTTCCTGAGGCGAACAATACTGAGGCGAGTTGCCTGCGGCGAACAAGTTACTGCCGAAAATTTGACGCGCAAACAGTGTTACTGACAATTCTGCGCGAAACAAGTTTACCTGCGGAGCAACAAGATTTACCTGAGGCGAACAAGTTTACCGTGACGGCGAACAAGTTTAACCTGCGGCGAACAAGTTTACCTGAGGCGAACACGTTTACTCTGAGGCGAACACAATGCCTTTACTGGCGAACAGTTTACCTGAGCGCGAACAAGTTCTACCTAGCAACCAAGTTTACCTGAGGCGAAACAATATTTACATGAGCGAAACCAAGTTTACCCTGAGCGAACAAGTTTACCTCGGCGACAATTTTTACCTGAGGCAACACGTTTACCTGAGTAGCAACAAATCCTTGTTGGCAACAACAACATGCCTTGTTCGAACCAACGCACCTGGGGCGAGCGCGGCGGAGGCGATGATGGCGCGGCTCTTGGCGACGCGCAGGCTGTGTGCGAGCGGCCCCTGGCGCAGGTTGGTGTTGACGAGGGCCGTGACGACGCGCAGCTTGGCCAGCCCCAGCCACAGGCAGACGAACTCCGGCCGGTTCTCCATCACCAGCGACACCGCGTCGCCCTCGCCCAGCCCCTGCTTCCGGAAGACGCGCGCCACCTTGTTGCTGTACTTCTCCACCTGCGCACACACATCCGGTTCAGCAGACTGTGGAAGACTGGGGGCACTAATCTACACGATTTGCTGGAAATAAAACATTATTTAATGTGTTGAAAATGATTTGTAGAAGGTATCTGATGACTCGGTTTGCTTGGTGCCACCGGCTGGTATATTTGCACTTTACTACTAAATAATAAAAATATGTTTTATACGTATCTGAAGATATTGATGATTCGTTTAGCGTGGTGCCTCCTGCTTGTGTAGAGGAGTTTCCCTATGAAGGGACCACTATGACTGGTTGCAAAACAAATTAACGTGTAGGGCGATGGCATCGCAGGAGACTTGAGATGAATCCATTTATAAATGCGCTAACTTTTAACGAACGCATCAATGAATTCCGTGTAAGTGCATAACCTGCAGTTATGTTGCCAGCAGAAGCAGTCAAAGCGGTCACTTTTTATATTAATCTCTTTATAAATTCGTGCTTTGCTAGTTAATAATACAAATAATTTTAAAACAGTACAATTGTTTGCTTCCTCAATTTTCAGGCATACAAAGAAAGTGTCATGAAAATGTATCGGTTAAAATAATTGTTTCAATTTTTTGCTTCATAACGAAATTAAATTTGTCAGACGGATGAGTGAAGTAACAGTTTATTGAAATGTCGGAATGAGAGTATGGTTATACACATTTTTTCACTGGTGTATTGTAGATCCATTGAAACTATCAAAACATGTGTTTATTGTAAAATTCTTACCAAGAATGTGCCAGTCAGTTTGTTTTGTCACGGGAAATCGAATGCGCTATTGTTCACATCTTTCAATGCCGAAAGACACCCCCAAAACGCGTGTTATTTACTTCAAAAACAATGTTTAAAAATTCTTACGTTAGAATATTGTAGTTGGATCCGAAATCATCCGTTTCCCACCAGGAGACAAAGATGCATCGATTCATCATTGGACTGAATTTGTGGACCGAAAGTGTCTGACCGTACGTGACAGACGGACGCAAATTATTTATGGAAGGGGATGGCTAAGCCCAAAATTGCTAATAACATAACATACAAAAATGTGGGTAAATGCAACCCCTTTTCTTCACGTATTTGCTACGTCAACGACACACCACGAATATATCAATTTTCAAAAAGTAATTTACATTGGACCGCCAGACTTCGATGGATATTCGCAATTTCTTTCTCGACCAGTGTGATCACGTGCTTGCAAAGCTGTGCATCCACCGATGACAGCTATCATTCACTACATTGTCCTTTAAGATTTATTCGCGGTAGGTCATTGCTATTACTTTGTCGTGAATAGTGATTGCAAAACTTTCCGCTTCTGCATACAAATCACCTTTTGACTAACATTTTCGATAATTAAATTTTTATAGTTAAATCTATCGTCATCCTTTGCCGAGTTGTGAAAGTAAGAATCTGAGTGTGATAATCCCAAAGATATTTAGGTTTCCACTGCTGTAAGAGGGCTTCGGAGGTCGCGGATACATTTATTGTAGTGTATATGCAGTCAGCAGATGTTAAGGCTGACAGTAGGCCACTTGTATTTGATCTGAAGTAATCTTTAAGAATTTTTAATGTGGCTTCTGCTTTGATTTTTATGTGGATGAAGTCTACCAATCCACTTGCGCCATCTTCCCATGGCTCTATTTAGTTGCGAATCCGGTATTTAGTTAAAATTATCGGGAATCCCATTAACTGTGTTCCGACTGTCGTCATTTAAAACATCAAATGACTATGTGCTAAAGTGCTGACACTATCCATCTGTTAATTCCTTCTATTATTACTATTATTTTTAATATTACTTCATATGGCGTTCGACAGTTCAGAGAAGCGAACGCCTCAGCGGGAATCGAACACTGATCTCCCGGTATACGTCACTTTCTCTAACCATTCGAGTGACTGAGACAATCAGTTCTTTGGACAGTCTTCAGAAGCTAAGAACCCCTATGTCAGTTTCATTTTACATTTCACCATCTGGTCACAAGGTAACCATCGCAGGGGATCTTAACTCCTCAAGGCTGTTCTAAGAGATTTTCCTTTCGGTAGCTCAAGTGATAGAAAAACTTACTCTTGAAGACATTGTGAAACGTAAAATAATATTACGATTATAAATTGATATCATTATTTATAAATATCATTAAAATTATATTAAATTCTTATGCTAATATATTATATTACAAGGAAACTAAAGACGATGTTGAACCATTATATGAAACGAACATAAAACTCCGTACGTGTGCTTCTGCAAGTGTTACCCGTCAAACAGATTTAAATCGAAAGAATAGAAGTTTGCATTCACGAGGGTTAGAAACCAGCAGAAACTGGGATTCATCACCATCATCATCAACATCACCATCTTCTTCTTCATCTTCTTTTACTTCGCTCTTATGACTGTTCCTGAAATTGACCGGTAGAAGTGTAAAGGTAGTTGAAAGAACAGATCTTTTAATTTACACAACATATTTTTTTCACCGACATTCTTTACATAATATGAACACTGGGAAAATGGAACTCGTGATTTTTAAGGAAATATGATTACCTACTGTTTAATATTCATCGCTTGACATCAGCTATGTCGTAAATAGGGCCGTACTAAGTATAATATTTCAGTCTGAAGGCGCAATTTGATAATAGTTGGAATAGAATAACCAAATATTTGAATTTTTCAGTCGTAACCTAAACAGAGTTTTTCGGTATCTAACAACCTGTATTCCTATAACATGGCCAGAGGCTCTGTAGTTTATAATACAGGGTGAGGCACCTAAGTTGGCCACAGCAAATATCTCCGAAACGGTTTGAGGTATCGGAATCCAGTTTGCGCTAATTTGTAGCAGATGATGTGGGAAATAACACATATCGTTTTCGTGTATGTACCATTTTTAATTGCGAAGATATTGTTGCAACTTTAGTTTTTTAAATGGAAGTATATATTTTTCAGCAGCATTATAAAGGTCTCAAAGAGAGGAATACAATGATATAAGTATTGTTAATATTTGAAGAGAAAGTGTAGAAAAAATGTGTTTTGTATTTCCTCAGAAACCTTGTCATTCGAGTCTTTCCGAAACAGTTTTTCGGCAGGCAGAAAGTTTCGGTCCGTTGCCGCCACAGCGCTCTGCTATAGAGAGAAATTGGTCGCTAAACTGTTCACGAGCGGGAGTTCACAGTTGTAGCAACTTGTGAGAAGGTGAAACATCTCTCAACACTTCCTGTTCAACGTTGGCTTTCGTAATGAAATTTACAAACGAAGAAAAACTCGATGCTGTTCTTATTTACGGTGAGTGTGGAAGGAACGCAAAGCAAGCAGCGGAAATCTACGTGAAAAGATATCCTAATCGGAAGCGTTTGTCAAGAAAAACCTTGGTAAGAATATGCCGACGTTTGTTATCAAGCGGTGACTGTAATTCAAAAACTCGTGAGAGAACGAAACCTGCTACTGGTGAAGACAAGGCAGTAGATGTTATGGCATGTGTGGCTGCACACTGCCATGTGGGTTTGCGAAAGATTGCTAGACTCGGGTAGAAGTAAGAGAAGTGTTACTTCACCGGTACAAATTCCATCCGTTCCACGTTAGCCTTCACCAGCAGTTACATGAAGGTGATTATGAACAACGTGTTCAATTTTGTAGATTTATCTTTATGCCACTGAGAGACGACAAAATATTCGTAAACAGAATACTTTTCACCGATGAAGCGACTTCACAAACCATCCACAAGTAAACCTAAGAAACATGCACTATTGGGCGACGGAGAACCCAAGGTGGATCCGTCAAGTGGAAAACCAGCGGCAGTGGAGTGTGAATGTCTGGTGCGGGATCATTGATACTTTTATCATCGGGCCGTACTTCATTGAAGGAGAAATGACAAGTCAAATATATTCTACATTCCTGAAAGAGATCTTGCCAGCGTTGCTACATGAAGTTCCTTTGGAGTTGCGTCTTGGCATGAGGTATCAGCACGACGGTTGCCCTGCACATTCTGTTGAAGTGTCAAGGGCAGTTCTAAATGAAACATTTGCAGGTCGCTGGATAGGAAGAGGTGGTGCGGTGAAATGGCCATCTCGGTCACCTGATCTCACACCACTTGATTTCTTTCTGTGGGGAAGTTTGAAGAATACTGTATACGCAAACATTGCTTCGACTCCAGAAGATATGAAGAGGAACAGAAGCTTGTGGCAAGATAACGCAAGAAACGTTCCAATCCGTGCGACGGTCGCGGGAAAGGAGACTGCAAATGTGTATTGCCGTGGACGGTAAACTTATTGAGCACATGACGTGAAGACTACTCCGTGTTCTATTTTATGGAATGTAAATTTCTTTTATGCGTGCTAAAGGTCTTATTTTTATCAATACTGTGCTTCATTGTTTTGCTTTCTTGTATTTAAGTTCTTATGTTACTGCACTGGCTTGAAGCATACCAAACGTATTCTGTGTAAATAACTTTGCTGTCAAAGGAATAAAATTTGTATTCCACAATGCAGAATGTACCGTATTGTTCAATCAATTAATCAGAAAACGACCGAATTTACACTTTACTTGGACGCACTCAAAAAATGTAAATTTGGTATTTGATGGTCTTAAATTATTACGTTGTTGCATTCCTTTGTTCCTCTTCCTAACATATAATTCATAATGTATTTTTTACTGCAATAGATGTAGTATGCAGGTAGTTTTAGAAAGTACTACCATTCAATACATTTTTAGTATGCCATTCTAATTACAAAACAACAATATGTTTTACTTTCCGCCTCATTTATAGTATATCTACAGTATAATAAAGAAAATATTCAATTCTCTTCATAAATTTGTGACAAACTAAATTAATTTTTGATTTTTTATTACATTTAATTAATAAAAATTGTCACTTACAGATTTTCGGACGGTTACACGTCGATATCACTTCACGACCCTCAGCCGCGGGCAATGTTGACTCGTGAAGGCGAGGTCGGATGTTGAAAGTTAGAAAGATAGAATCTTGCTACAAGCAATGTCACACGCACTTTCAGTAAATAAGGAAAAGTCTAAGGAACGTGTGCATCCGCGTATATTACGTGCTACTTGACGTAATGTATTGTTGCAAAAGTCTCTCTTCAAATATTAACAATATTTATATCAATGTATTCCTCTCTTTGAGACCTTTATAATGCTGCTGAAAAATATATATACTTTCATTTAAATAAGTAAAGAAGCGTCAATATCTTCGCAATTAAAAATGGTACATACACGAAAACGATATGTGTTGTTTCCCACATCATCTGCTACAAATTTGCGCAAACTAGATTCCGATACCTCAAACCGTTTCGGAAATTTTTGCTGAGGCCAACTTAGGTGCTTCACCCTGTATCATATAATAGTAATAATAAAATAGTTCAGAATATAATAGTACAGATATTGATTGAAATGGTATATTAATTAAAAGGGTACATTGATTAAAATATTTATACATTATTAATATCAATGGGAAAAATCATTCGTGGTATCTCACAAATTAGGAGATTTATTATATCTGGATATTTCACAATATAATATTTCCACACCGAATGAATACTCGTGTATTTAAGTATAAGGACAAGTCATTTCAGGTTTAAAAATACCGGCATATTTCACATAATATTAACTATAAAAAATTTCTTTGCGTTATTGACCTCAAAAACCTAGACATCGTTCATAAAACGGCTATTTACGGCACAAATGATGACATGTTAGCATTTTATGGCATGAATGATTGCGTCATCGTACATTCAGCCAATCGCAGCGAGATAATCGTGGGGAGGTAGCAAAACATCCGTCCTCAGTTTTTTCGCACAGATGTCAAATACCCCAGACGTCACAAGAAAGTTGTTTCACAAAATTAAGTTTGATTATCTTATATATTTATAATGGTGTTATACAAAAAACATTCAATTGCATTCGTAAAAAATTTGAAAACTCGCTCCTAACGTCACTTGTTTTCAAAACATCTACTCATGCAATAAAGCTTAATATTGTAAACTATTTGCATAAACTACTATTTTGTTGTAATTCTTCGATATCGTCACAGATTACTAACCAAAGTCCTTTCCCAAACCTAAATGCGCATTTCCAGAACTCTAGCTGACTAGATGGCGGCCACAGAGGATCCGTTTTTGTCCGAATTTTCAGTCAGCTGAGGTCGGACGTTTCCTCCCGATATGTCCAATTCGTTCCAATACGTGATGGTAAATGAACATGGTAATAGAGAGCTCGAACGACCTCTTCCGACGGCGTTCGAAAACATCAACTCTCGAAGACAAAGTATGTTTTGTTGCGCTTTGCTCCTCCGACGTCGGTCCGACTTCGACCAAAGTTTCGGACAGAAACGGCTCCTAATACAAATATAACAAAATCGGCTCCTATATAAATTCACTGTGACTGCCGCCTGCGGCTCTGACGACCTAACTGAAGCGCAAACGCAGGGCCGCGCGATAGTAGTTCGGTCTCCTGGTGGGAAACTGATGATTTGTTTTCGTATCCATCCAGAAGATTGTAAGAATTATATCCAAAAACGTGTTTTTTAGTGTTTTTAGCGCTGCGATCTAGCGACGGCCGCGCTAGCGGTACGGCATCCACGCAATGAATGACACAGGTCGCTAGAGATTTATCGTCTTTTACAGCACGCGACATCGGGCGTAAATAATTCGGAAGGAAAAGGTCTATCATCGGTGAAGTACCCCATACAATAATTATTGTTTTATAGGGTAATTTTGTTATGTGTATTATATAAGAATGTGCTATTGGGATAATATACTTTTGGGCATTAATTTCAACTACAAAACTTTATACCAATATAAATCTACAAAAATGGAACGGCATGTTTTAGAATGTGAGCATTCAAATGTAAAAAAATCTTTAGTAAGCCGCCTGATATTACACTGAACAATTATATTCATCAGAGCACTCTTTTGCCAGAATTCGGAAAAGGTTCTCCATCTCTGTGATCTGGGGTGGATGGTGGTCTTAGCCCAATAGAATATCTTTGAATTATTTAATTTTAATATATTATTTTTACGTACTATGTCTGAGGTAGAAAGAACCATACAAGTATGTGTAAAGTTAATTTTTATTTCGAACTTGCGTAGTAGAAATTTTCAACTTATGAACATATTTGAAAAGCCGTTTAAAACGTTGGCAATACTAGTAGCTTCAGCTTGTACATAATTATTTCTCTGAGTCAATGTGAACCAGTTAATTGTCAGCAAATAAAATATGAAAGGGCCCTTTAAAAATAACGATTTTCTCCTATTGCGTTTCCATAAAATGTTTTTCGATGCAGATTCAAGATTTAGTGCAAAAACAGTCTCTAAGTGTAAGTGATATTTGCAACATGTTTCGCGATTCTAGTGAAAATATTTATTTACTTCGTATTTGAAGACATGTTAATTATATTACTATTGATAACTATTAATTATGAAATTATTAGATGGCTACTTAAAAGATAACATTAAGGATGAAATCTCAACTAAATTATTTTCTATCCTTGTAAATAATTCGTGGCTACATACGGTAAGTCTGTTTGACGTGCACGTTTGGGAGGGAATAATACTCATTCTTTCGAGTCCAAGAAGGCCGCCCACTCAAAACGGCAAAAGAAGAGGTTTTGAGAAAATTTTGTTTGCGGCGCGTTCCACGTGCAGCCGAGGTGAAGTAAGTCACGCACACCATGTGTTTGCCGATAAAAACGGCATAGGTGGCTCATGGCATCACTTGATGTAACTGCACTGTCACTGCCCACGAAGTTCTAGGGTTCGAGAAGCAACGGTGGAAAGATTTTTTTCTCTAGAAAGCTAGGTCGAATGCATCCGCTATCTGGAGGAGAATTCTAGAGGCCGGCTGCTCTGATCGTTAGTTTTCCGTGGTTTCTCCGATCGTCAAGAGGCGAATGACGGAGCAGTACCCTAACAACCGGACCGTGCGCGATCTTTCCTACTTCTTTCTTGTCATATTCTCACTCCTTACTGACACACACTTACACTTACACTTACACCCACTACACTAACGCACATGCTGGGATACCAATCGGGAGCTTCGAGCTTGTCTCGGCTGGGGCGGTACCCCGCTGGTAGGGAAACGCCTGGTTGGGGAAAACCCCGCTAGTAGATATCGGCGCCAGATCTCGCCAACGAGCTGGAAAAAATCACCTCCCGCGATAAAAAAAACACGAACTACACTTACGGAATATGATTTTAGCAATTGATGCCACTTGAAAATTTTCATCAATCAATTGTGTTCAGTCAATCGCGTCTTGAAAAATAAGCAAAACTGTTCAGCAACTGAAAAGAAATGTCATTTTGGACCTTCATTTACGATTTTATTCAGCTTATCGCAGCACTTAGGAGGAATGTATGTTCATGGTCACGAATGTTGGGCGGAGGTTCTGCAGCTTAAAACTACAGCAACGCCGCCCGCTGCTTCGACCTTATTTTTATACCCAAGCTCGCGGGTTCAAACCCGATCGAAGCCGTGGATTTTTAGGGTCACAAAATCCTTCGTATGCCTTCCTTCGAAGAGGAAGTAAAGTCGGCTGTCCCATGTTAGTAGATTTACTTGCATGTGAAAGATACCCAAGCCTAAATGACGCCTCTGAGCTAAATTCAAATCGCCTGTTTCTCGCCCCAAAAATACCTCCTTTCTCTGCTAGCTGATGAAAGGAGTGTAGCGAAATTTGCGGGGTCAGACGGAAGAGCGGGCTTGATGGCCCGAGTCTCGCCACGTAAAATAAAGCAAATGCAATTCAATTCAATTATTTAATATCGTAATATTTATATTATTTTTGGTGAATGTTGTTGTAACGTTGCAAGACAATTTCCGAGCTATCTCACACGTGTTGCATTGAGCCTGCAGCCTTTTTAAGACTTGGTGCCAAAATAAGAATGACTGACAATGATGAACATATTCTCGACGAGTTTGCTGTAGTGCTTAGCACAAATGTTGCATTTTATTTTTTTTTACCAAAGTGAATTAATGTTACTGTGTAGATCTTTATATTATTGATTCTACCAAATGCAAAGGTTTAATGGTTGTATTACGAACGGTACATATTATTAAAAGAGCGTTTGTAATAAATCTGTATGTATATTACATGGTTATTTTGTCGTAAGTGACATAAAGAAGGTATTTAAAGTGATATCTACTGGATATATTTACCTAGAATTTTCAGCAAAAGCAATAAATTGAATATTTTAGTAAGTTGGGGATCAACTAATCGTCTAATGAACCTCAAACCTAAATTTCTCAATTTGTGTTCAGTTGCAAATACGACTTATGTCCTGAACCCAGAGGTTTGGTGAGCAACTAAGGCGAATGACTGGACTAGAAAGAAGTTCTAAAATAAATATTTTTCAGGCGCTCTGAGATCAATACACGTCATTGCCAGAAACCTTGGGTTTACAAGAATCATTATTCACCGGATGATAAATGAAGGTTACCGAACGTTCCAAATTCGAATAAACCCAGTTAATCTCGCTGAAGAAACAGCACTGCGATTATTTTCCATAGTGCAATTTTCTGGTAAATTCATTTTCTGAACACCGATCATAATAGTTATGCAGCTATTGAATGATAACTTATATTTTAATGAATATATTTACATGAAGTGCTAGTCCAACAGTTATTTACTTACCAAGAATATTCAATAACCAGGAATATTTCATGTTTCATTACGCAGCATGTTCATAGAAAATACTTAATGGCAGAAGGCCTTTTCATTGAAGCCTTTCTGTAGCATGTTTGCAAAATATCATAATCAGTATCACAATCAGTCGTACGCGCACTATGAGAATGGGGGAATAAAAAATAAAATATTTTCATTTTTCAGTCAAAATCGAAATTCTTATTGTTTACGTATCATTTCGGAGTCTCTGGGTTTCTAAAGAAATCATAGGCACTTCTTACGGAGCCAGATGCTGTCCGGTTTTCTTTCAATATCTGCGCACATCAACAAAATAGTAATACAGACACATTTTATGCTCGGCTATCGAACGGTGCACACCTCGTCTTCTATATTCTTAACATGTCGTCGAATATTCTTAACACGTAATCTGTTCGTCTTTCGGTCAACTGAGACAAATCAACGAACTTTTCTACGTTGCCTGAAAAATGTAGCCGAGATAAATGATCCTTCTGGCTTTATGGAAAGAAAATTAACAAAACAGAGATGATTCTAATATTAAGGAATTCAAAAAAAGCACATTGTTAATTTTGCCCCTGTTCTCTAACCACTAAATTCCTGATCTCTGAGCCACACGTCATTAATATGATTCCTTATGAAAGAATTTCACTTGCCTTTTTGAATTTTAAAACTTTGTGTGTGTTTCAAGTGGCATTAGATACTAAACATTTAAGAGGAAGGTAATGTTTATATGCAATATTTCAAAAGATACATTGTTAATTATTTAATATTGACCTTACATAACAGCGTTTTGAGAAAAACGCAATTAGAGCTTTTTAACAGGTAACATTCATAAAATGTTTGTAGGATGTGTTGCCTACGAATCAAACTGCTGCTTTCTCAGTTTGTTAACAAGCCCCATAAATGGTAATAGTTGTCAGACTAGAAATGCAATCGCCACACGTACAATGTAGTATTTTCCTTTGCTGACTATGTCCCTTTCCGTTCAGGTAACCTATACAAATGACACCTACGTCTCTTTAGGTGTGTGTGTGTGTGTGTGTGTGTGTGTATGGGAGTCCCCCTGTATTGGAGCAATCAGCGACATGTGTTACGGAACAGGGAGGTCGGAGAAAAAGTGCGACGCACAGTGACTTTTTTATAGTGTAATGGCGTATGAATCTGTCCATTACGTTTTCTGGTCGACCACCCGACAACCGCTAGTCAGAAATAAATGACATTAAAAAAATAACATTTCGATATATTTGTTATTAATACACTTTCACATTTATTTTCCTCTGAAAATTAAGGTTCTATTTCAATAAAGAATTCACTTCACATGGAAGTTATTACAATTGTCAATAATCCAATTCCAATGGATCTGAGAAGCTTCCATCGGATTCATCAAGCAGTTTGCTTGGATAATTTTCGACAGCTACCCATCTCACGACGTTGCCAGGTGAACTGAACAAATGAATACTACATTTAAGAAAATTACTGCATTTTAACACAGAGCGAAGACTTCAATATCTTTGCTCTGCGGTTATAGTACTTCACTCATGCTCGCGTCAGCGTGACTGACAACTCGCGCTGGTTAACCGCACATCTGTGACAGTTACAGCGGTTCGTTGCTTTGGCTCCATCTAGTTCTGGCCTTGGTTTAACTCTGTATTTTTTTCCTGTTACGGTGACCGGCTTCTTATTACGTAGTTTCTTCAAGAGACAATTAGGACAATCGAACTTGAGAAAATATCTCGTTTTACAAGAATAACCTTATGAACTCTGCAATTGCTTGAGGATTTTACTAATTTACCCATCTCTCATTTCGAAACATATAATTATTTCCAGAGAATAATTAAATCAAATTTACGATCCAAACAAATCAAAATTACATACAAGAAGAATCGAAAATAAACAAATTAATTTAAATAATTGAGAGGAGTGAAACCTAGTCCATTCTGAGTATCTAGACGTTGATTCATACGTATATGTACGTTAAAAACTTGAAATCGTGATTGAAAATAAAAACAAACGCTTCGTCAAGCACGTTTCTTGGAACTTGTTCCTTACAAGCACTCTACAGCTGTGACGTCTCTGTAACCGAAGAGCGCCGCAATTATCTGCAATGATCTAACAGTCAATGCCCTTGAGTAAAATGTTTCTCAAGAGCACCTACTGCCCATAAAAACAACTTGCGCTTTAGAAGTCATTCTGCGCAAAACAGACCTGAGTTCGACATGGGGGATGGAAGGGGATAAGCAGGAAAGACCTACAGACCTTTCTGGAAGGATGTCTCTCAGTCATTGGCAAATTAGTTAAGTTACGCCTTTTGAGAGGATCTCTGTCTAAAAAATAAATAATTTTCGTATTAAGGAATGTCCTGCAAAACAGGAATCGTTTTAACCACGTAGTTTATGAGAAAAATGAGTTTCAAAATGCCCGTCTATTCATTAAGACTGATTAAACTATGTCTCAGAAGTATCGTTCTTATTAACAAAAAATTAATAAATCAAACAAATGGGAATAAATGGGCTGCAATAGGGGCACAACTCAAAAACTCAGATGTTTAGATAAGTGCGTCTGAAGCTTTGAATTGAAATGCATCATTCTTGAATACACATCTGCCATTTGTTAATAATTATCTGAGATCCGCACATGGACGCAAAAATTACAACATAGGGTGAAAAGATTAGAGAGAAAAAATGTACAATGAAGAATGGCAACAAACAATGGCCTAATTATTATTGACTGGTCTCCTGCATGAAGATAAATCGTGAAGGGCCTTGCAAATCTTTAAGAACGGTAGAAAGCAAACCACAAAGAATGACTACTAGAGGCAAATGCTGATGAATAGAAAAAATATAAAAGTAATTTATAAATTAGAAATGAACATGGCAATACTTAGAACAAACAAAAAGAATGCCAATAGATTTCCAGATTTTTCATTTTCAGCCTTTGTATATCGTAAGTAGATCTTACAAATTGAACTACTTTCTATAAATAAATGCAATACTAAAATTATATACACGTATTTTTTTTTATTTTTTACTAGAATGATACAATTTTAAATGTTTCTTAAACCCTCACACAGAAAATACGAAATGAAATAACGTCGAGAATAAATTAAATCCTCATTGTTTAAACGCGATTGACTGCGAGTGGCTTTAAGCCGTCTCGAGTCGCAATCCACCGTTAGGCACGGGGGCAATTGAGCGCCAAGGCAGTAGCCCTGCCCTTGGAGAGCGCAGCGGCCCTGGTCCGTAGGGCCAGCGGTCGGCACATTCCTTTGGTAGATAAGGAGGCCGGCGTGCCGTGATGTGACGAGACGAGACGTGACGTGGCGGGGCGTGGCATGGCGAGAACGGAACAGAACGGAATGGAACGGGACAGGACGGGATGGGACGGGACGGAGCGGAGTGGGGTTGGGCCGGTTGATGTCGGGGGCGGGACGGACGCGGGCGGCGGACAGAGGGGGACGGGGCGGGGAGACAGCGGGGCCGGGTGGGGGGGCAGAGGTGGGGGCTGGGCTGGCGCCTGGGCTGGGCTGGGCCAGTGGGCTGCGCGAGGCGGGGCGGGGGCGTGGCTGGTGGTGTGGGGTGGGGCGTGGGCGCGGCGGCCGAGGCGGGCGGGGCGGGGCGCGGGCGGGGATGGGGCCGGGTCGAGCTGGGCCGGGCCGGCAAGGCGGCGTGATTGGGGCCGCGACCCCCGAAATACAACCCCCCTCTTCCCCGCACAACGCCCTCGCTGGCTGTCGGCCCGAGAAAGGTCGCCGCCGCCGGGGCTACCGCGTAGGATAGTGGAGTCGCGGCGGATGTCACGCTCCGCCTTCGTACCTGATGCTTCTCTCTGCTGGTCTACCACCAAGCTGACCAGAGAACCTCCGACCGCGATCAGGGCTTCCGAGAAAAACTCCACTTTGGGGTGAAATGGGTGATTTTATATTACTCGCTTATTACAGGGAAGGATCAGGAAACACCTGATTAAACTCTGAATTGTTAGTAAGAATATAAATTGTTGAATATATATATATATATATATATATTACTTCTATCTAAGTAGAAATAGCAAAATACTTATCGATACTTTCAAATTTGACACTAAACATTGAAATACTTGACTTTTGTGGAGAAGAATATCCATACATATAAGCTTCGATAATTGTCAATGGTTCCATAACTTGTGGACTATCTTTTCGTTACTACTGCGTATTAAGCAGTGTTTTCCTATTGATAGGCCAGTGAGTGGAATTGAACGAGCTATCACTGAACAGGGCGTAGCAAAACGTGCGAAACCGGTGTACCGTACCACGGACTCGCAAGTCAGGTGCGCCGAGAAAGGATTCGGGCCGACACCCAATAAAGGTGCGGTTCCTGTTGAACAATATTTTGAGATACCTCTTTGAAAAACTGTTACAAATCGTTCGGCATCAGAATATTTAATTAAGGTTATACCTTATTAATGTTTTTATTCAAATTGAAGGTGTGAATTGGTCGACTGGCTGGTTGATTCATTGATTCATTCATTCATTAGTGATTCTGCGCGCGTAAATGACTACGGTCACCAGTCCCGTAAGTGTAGTGGGTAAATGTATTTTATCGTGGGAGGTGGCGGTGATCTTCATCCGCTGGATTGTGACATTCAGCGGCTGTCTAGCGAGAGTTTTCCCCACCAGGTACGACTCTACGTTCCCATCTGCTCTCCTGTCATGTGCGGTAGTATAAAGCAGCAGACGTAAGTGTATGGGATGAGGATTATCAACACAAGAATAAAAGATCGCGCGAGGTTCATGGACCGTTTCTTAAGGTACTGCATCCGCCTGATGTTGATCGGAGAAACCACGGACTGCTCCCAATCAGAGCAGCCGGTCG
This sequence comes from Gryllus bimaculatus, assembly GCA_017312745.1. Lineage (NCBI taxonomy): Eukaryota > Metazoa > Arthropoda > Insecta > Orthoptera > Gryllidae > Gryllus > Gryllus bimaculatus. Next base: position 1,114,801 of record BOPP01000277.1, read on the forward strand.
CTACAATTCTCCTCCAGGCAGCGGTTGAATTCGATCTAGCTCTCTAGGTAGTGACGAGAATCCTGCCACAGTCGGTACTCGAACCCTAGGGCCTCCCGTTCAAAGGTACTGCATTGACATCAATTGATGCCCTGAGCCACTTAATTCAGCTGGAAGCGTTGAAAGAGAGGGAAATTATTTCAAGAAATAACAGCACGGCAAAAACGAAGAATATATTTTAGCGCCAGTGGTGGCGCGAGAGGGTATTGACAAGCCATCCAACGCTTAGCTAGTGAGAGTAGCTGTGCTACTCGTCCGACACTCACCGTGCGACAGAAGATTTCATTGAAAACAATGAATTCATACAATTTTAATTTATAAACCACGAGACGTAAAATTGACATCGGTACAAAATGAACTTTGATTGTTCGTGTTTCACAAAATATACGCATAAAATTGAAAGTTCTTATTAGAATGCGTATTTTGGTCCAGGAGCTAATGGAATTTCCCAGAAGCTTACCAGAAAGAATTTCAATCAAATGGAGAAAATGTTACGTTTCGTTTAAAAAGCCCCCATCTTCTAGGAAAATTAGATTTCTGACATCTCCCACTGGGATGAATACTTTATCCATGAATTTCTCTGGTTTACAATGACACTTTAATTACGGATATCATTACAGTTCTATTCGTTTCAGGTTCGGAGTTCAAAAGACAAAAATATATTTTTTCAATTTACTCCATATCAACAATGATTAAATCTTTATTTCATCAAATGACTTAAATTTTTTTTCTGAGCTTGCGAAGAAAATTCTGCCTCCAAACTAAGTTCTCTTCCACACATATATTGCAACCAGTTGCAAAAATTGGTACACGAAAATACACGATCTGTTAATCTTCATCATGACCTAACTATCTTCTTGTGCTGTTTTTAGAAGCTCTGCGAAGATACGTTTCGTTCAATGCGTCGGACAAGACACGTCGTGTGCTTTTACAGTGAAATGAAATCTAACCATCTGCAAGTCTTCACAATTGCGAAAGGAGCCTTTTCACATGTTTATTAATCATCAAAATTTAGGTATGGGAAATGTATACACAACCTGGTATTTTAGCTTCTTTATCTTTATCTTTATCGTTATCTTTATTCAACAAGTTTGCGTTCACATAATTTGCAATTCATTATATTGTCTCAAGACCTTCCTCTAAACATTTTCTTGCGTTAACTAAACTCTATCTTTCTTACAGAAAATCATCTCTAATTAACTTTCGATTTTTTTTTGATTTTTAACATTCTGATGAACTTTACTCGAAAATTTTCATGTATCCTTACATATTGTGATTTTGAGAAACGCTCCTTTTGAATAACTCCAGCATGTGGAGCAGCTGTTGGAAAGTCAGAAACCACCCAACACAACTCTTTCTGAAATCTTATTTTGAATTAGACATTAAACGTGACATTTTGGATTACAAATCACTACCTTCCGAAGATAAGATTGAAATGAGATCCGTTTACATTACTATTAAGATCGAGGTTTTAACAGAATAAAGAGAGAAACGAATTTTCTCCCGGATTCCATTTACTGCCGTTTTTTTTTTGCCAAAATTAATCGGTATTAACAATGTGAGACAAACTAGAAAGTTGTTACTGCCGCTATACCCTTCACAAATCAACATTTCAAAATAATTCCTTTACCTTCCTTTGGTTTAAATCAAATCAAAATGCGCATCTCAAAAGTTAACATAGTAACAGAAAAATCTAAACCGCAAGATCTACCGACGAGTAATTTTTGTTTCATATTTTTATTTTTTCGATTTGTTTTTATTTAAAAAAATTATATGAAGTTTCATTGAATAAATAAGAAATACACATGTCAAACTTACAAGTGAATTCGTTAAATTCTTTCGTAAAAACTAATAACCATCAAAATCACATAACTAATGCCAACACTTCATATTCACACTCTAATATTCCGTGAATACTTTCAAAAGAGGTGCGATTAGAAAAATTATTTATCGCAGTTTTGATTAATACACAAAATCATATTTCATCAAAGGTTTTGGTTTCATCTACACATGCTCATAAAGCTCTCCCGGAAGTTCGACCGTGCATAGCTATAAAGCAGTGTGTCCTGGGAGATGATTTAAGTCAAAGGTCAGGGTTGGCCGTAAAGAGTGCAAAATGTTCGCACGGGTCCGACAAGTTATATTAATATTTTTGTCAGTACACGTATTTGGATACGGTAACCTTTTAGCCCATCTTCCCTTCGGATGACCCGCCCCTCCCGACACCTGCGTCCACGCATATACCGACTGCATCCAGCGGTCAACATTTTCCGACAACAGCCGATTATCTATCACCCAAAAAGGCCGGGGTATGTAAATTGCGGACCAGAAGGAAAATGAGAGTTTAAACCATATGTAAATTGCGGACCAGAGGGAAAATGAGAGTTTAAACCATATGTAAATTGCGGACAGACTCAGAGAAGGGCGTACGTAAATTGCGGACCGACTATCTCTTCCCCTTTCAGATAAAAGTGAAAGGAGACACTTTAATTTAGAAGAACATTTTCATGTCATTCGTTTTAAAACACATCTTCGTACACAATTTTCCATACTTAAGACTGACATAGTTCGTTCGAAATATGGTTTGGTTTTCATTTAATTGAATGATTTTGATTGAATGAGTTTATCTTTTATTGCCATTTTATATTCTTTCATTCTCTCAGTTAACATTGTATAACGTTGAACTTTAAATTTGGACACTCTTCTAATGCTTTCTGTGTTTTTCATTTTGACATAGCTGCGAGTCTGGAATATTTTCATTATGCCACAAGGAAAACTTGAACAGCAGCTGACCTGCTAAATCAGTCCTTTTCCTTACCTGGATTAGTTTTAAATTTACATGTAGAATTAAATAGTAAGTTTCACGAGAAATATTAAGGTACTATTTGGTCCGCAACTTACGGACGACCAAAAAGGCATCGCCCTAATGCATCCGTTCCGTTTTCCTCCTTAGTGAGTGCAATGATTTCTACTTTTCCCGTGGTTTACCTAGAATCCTATTGATCTATTATAATTTATCCACTCCATCTGTTTTTAAGAAACATTTTCATAGTACTGCCAACGTTGAAAACCACGTTAAAAATTGTGGAAAGTAAACGTGAAATAACCTACCACAAGCATTTTCTTACCTCACTAATTTAACATACATAATTCCGAAGATTCCGCCATGCTCTCAAGTGTTCGTTGTTTTTTTTTGTTTTTTTTTACCGTTGCGAGAACATCTACATGCGCTACTTATGAATGCGAACTTAACTAAAACTTTTACTCCTTCCGAAACACCGGATGAACGAGATGGGACTGAGTCGGGTTATACCTTCTCGGGTAATGAAAAGTGAAATGGAATTAGCTGAGAAGCAAGGGAGAGGGAAAACTGACCGTGGGATGCAGCCGGGCGATTCCCCTGCTTCCCGCATACCGGATTCCTATTGTATTGGCCCTTCCCCATCCATTATTTGTTTGCTGTCGTTTCGGAACCCGTCCCCTTCCCTCTTACCGGCTATCGGAGACAGCCCCTAGGATGATCTCCCCCTTTCAATGCCTTTCTAAACATTTTCTACAACAATTGTGAACAGTATGCGTATATTGTAGCTTCCTACTCCTTCCTGTAGTTAGAGTTAGTTTTTTAGATTAGGACATAAGAATAGTTGTAAGTCATACAATACATATGAAAAGGTGATGTAAACTGAACTGTGTACTTTCGAATAAAAAATATATATGTTAAAAAAAGGATGATCTCCTGGCTTTCTTTTCTGGTTGGCGGAAGATGCCGAGGTTTCCCGTAGAGCAGCCTAAGCAACGCTAGCCGGTTATGGGAGGCGAGGGTATCAGTCTGGCGGGGAAAAAATAGGTTTAGCGGGAATACTTAATGATTGTGTGTCTCCCATCTTGCCGCAACACGCAGAGAGGACGTAGTTTATATTTTTGGTACGTAAAGAACAAGTTTTTTTCTGCCAATCCATGTATACTATGTTATGCAGTGCAATATTGCCGTATTCATGAAGAATTCGCAGCGCATGCAATATTGCAGTGTTATCGGCAATTATTTTACTTGTTGTTCTTGAGCAGTGTGCTTGCTACCTTGGGTATACCATTTTGTGCGGTTTTATTCAGCAAGATCTTTGCCGAAACAGAATATTAATGGCAAAGAAAACTGAAAACTCGAGAAAACTGAAATGTAAACGCACTTAATTTCACAAGTATTGATGAATTTCTTTCTAATTTCTATGATAGGCTATTTAACGTGTGTTATTTTATTCGATTTGCTATTCTCGTATATTATCTGAGACTGGTTTGGTGTGTGAAAAAGAGTTTTAATGTGTTATATATAAATATATATATATATATATGTAAACAACAGAAATTAATATAAAATATTATTTTTCTAACAAGGTTTTTTATTTTGGTTTGGCAATTCAAGAGCTTTCTAATGACAAAAAAATCAAGAGTGAATTTTTGTAAAGAGAAAAAAGTATATACCAAATAAACACAACTGGTTGCCAGAATCACGTGCATCGGGTAATGAGAGTCTCCGTGAAGCAACAGGAGTCATTTTTTTCATTTAACTCACAAAAACTCATTTGTAGAGCATACAATAAAACAGTAGTTTTTCTGTTCCTTCAGAACTTTCAAACTTTTTTTAGGGTCAATTTTGCCCTCTTCGTGATTTATGTAAGTCAGGCTACAATTAACCCACTGGAGTGGGTCTCATTACGCATCATATATATTATTATTCGACATTTTTTTAAATAGTAAAAATTTTAACATGAACCTAACCTACCAATAACCTACTTTAATGATACGGTTCGTGCTGCTATAATACGTAGATTTACAGGTTCCCGTGTACAATACACACAGGCCGATGTGCTCCAAAAGGTAAGGTGAATGTAGGGCTCCACCTACTCGTCGCCGTCGGCATAAGGAGGAGGTTGTGTGGCGAGCACAACGCTCCGGCCGCCTTTATCCCCAGGAAAGAATCTGGTACTCACTTGGAAAGGAAGCTACGTCGGCCTCAAATCGCCCTAAATGGAAATCTCCAGATAAGAATCCGAACCTTTGTCGGAAGTCGAAACTAAGTCCTTCAGGCCAGGAAGCGGTAATGGTGAACCACCGCGGCTCCGTGCTATTATAGTGCTCTGAAATCTGTTTAGAAACTATAAAAATTACACCGTTGCTTAGTTAGAGGTCAGCAGAAATTACCACCAGTCGTACTAGCAGTGCACCAGTCGAAAATAAAACATAAGCTCACCTTGAAGAACAGCCTGGCATTTGAGTCACTGCTGGATTGGAGGAATAACAAAGATTTCCAAGGAACACTCTGCGTCAACTTCGGTTATCTAGCGCGTGTAATTGAGATACGTAGACCACAAGAGATATAAATGCCCTAAACGTGGTATTAAAAGAAATGGAGTTCAATGTTTAGTAACATTAGAAAATGCTATGGAAGGCACTTTTTTTCACCAGTAGAATTCGGTAACTCTTTGACCTATTGGAATACCATTTCTTCACGAAATAAAACGAAGCTTTTACTTTACAACCCTTGTGTTCTGTACCCCTCAATTAATGACATTGTATAGGTGCTCCCAATGTCTGACAGATCCCATTACCCCATATAGAAGTAAATAATTTATTATGGTAAAATATTTATCACCAGTAAGTGTGTGCTCTGCAATGTAGAAGTTCCAATTGTCAATTATCTTCGGCACCTCTGAAATACACGTTTTGAATTGGGAAACAAGAAAACATGAAGAGATGACCATAGTGTCTGTACATAAAGTGATACTAAATCTGCATTCTAAATTTTCTGAACCTATTGCAGCTACTTCACTGCAAGTGATATGACTGTTCGTTTCATTTAATTAACAAAGATACTAAACGAGAAGAAACTAAACGTATCTGGTAAAATATTCGGCTGACACTGGTGAGGGAAGCTTCTGTGACGTGTTCTTTAAAAAAAATGGGGGGGGAGCGAATCACATTATATTTTTTGCACCGGAATATCATATAACTAATTTACTTTCTGCGAAAAGGAAATATTTTTTTCTATATAAAATACGATCAAAGACATTTCATCAAAATCGAAAATCGCTTTCAATCTAATATTTGTATGGAAAAAGGTACAAATGTCAAGATAAGAATTCGTTCCAGTCATTTATGTAAGTCGCAGTCAAATACGTATCTCGGATTATTGCGCCGTCTGAGCCCCAGGAATCGAGAGCCCACCGACCCAAGCTCAGATTGATTAATTGTTTCATAAGTGATTCCGGACACGTCAATAGCTAAGGTTAGCGCCGTAATTGTCGTGCTTGTTTTATCACGAGAGGTGGCGGTGAACTACTCCCGCTAGATGACAAGATCCGGCGACGACCTACCTTCGGCTTCCGGGGTTATCCTCCAACCGGGCACTTTCCAACAGCGGGGCATAGCCCCAGACGGAACAAACTTTACAAGTGTGTGAGTGTGTGTGTGTGTGTGTGTGTGTGTGTGTGTGTGTGTGTGCGCGTGTGTGTGTGTATAAGGGGTGAGGATAGGACAAGGAATTGGAAGGAAATATCCCGTGCGGTAGCGTACTGTACTTGCACTCTCCTGGTTTTGATCGGAGAAACTACGAAACTACCGATCACAGGCGCTGGTCACTACTATTCTCCTCCTCTCGACAGCGAATGAATTCGACCTAGCTATCTCGCTAGTGTCTAAATTCCTGCCATCCTAGAATCTCCCGCTTAGACGCAATGCAGTGACATCAGTTGATCCTGTAAGCTATATAAGCCGGTTCCGAAGCTCCGACACTGCTTAATTCTTAAAGAGCAGTTTTATACAAACCAATTTAAAATCTTTCCTTTTAGACGTTTTATTTTGCATTTCTTCGAAGACATGAGCTAAAGGAATTAATATCTGTATTCGACTATTATGCTCGATTTCTGGAATACCAATGTTCGCCCAAACAAAAGATATTAGAAACGTCAAACAATGTTGCGCAATTTAAAACAAAAGATATTCTGCATTTTATTGTGTCACGCGTATACAGTATGAAATTTTAGCAAAATCCGCTCGTTTGATTCTTGAAATAAAACTCTGCTGAGTAATCTTGGTAATGTTTACTTCCCCTTCGTTGTTGATATAACGACCAAAAGGAATTTCCTTTGTTCAAATGTTTTGCGTCGAATTTCGTGTCATACTTCGGTCGTATTTCATTGGATAATCAGTGCAAAATAATTAATTCGTCGGGGCTCCACAGCGGTGACTCACGTGGAAACAGGAAATAAACAAATGAGTAATACTTTCAGAGGCCCGATGACGTGCAACAGAGTTTTGAAATAGACCTTTAAAATTCTAAACAAACGTTTGTCAATGCCTATATTTTGGTTTACGAACTTTTTTAATCAATATTTATTTATGTCAACATTATTCATTTATTAATATTATTATTCATATTCATACATAATACATTTATTCATATTATGTACATGTAATATGTAAATATTATGAGCGCTCCAAGACTGTTGAGGTCTATCAGGGAGGTATGCACTAGTTCTCTCGGTCCAAGGGGTCGCGGGTTCGTGTTTCACTTAGGCATGGTCGTTTACCCATGCGTTGTGTCATGGAGGGCTTTTCTCACTCACCATACAGCTCATTTCAAACAGTTTTTTTATCTTAGCCTGCATTGGTGGTCTACGAGCTTGCTAGGGAAGCAAATATACGAAGCACCTAGGCGGTGACATTCCCTGATTCCTGTTTGGGACAGTCCCAATCATTTCTGTGGTTGGACAGTCCCAATCACCACCTTCCGAACCCTACCCTTTCTACGCTGCTCTTCCTGGGTACCGCAGGAGCTCTCTTGCGAGACAACTAAGAACATCATGTTGCACCTGCACTGTGACATTTCCTAATGCCTTCATGAATACGGCAATATTGCACTGCATAACATAGTAAACATGGATTGGCAGAAAAAAAACTGTTCTTTACGTACCAAAAATATAAAAAAAGTTTCTGTTCCATACAATATCATATGAATAGTAAAGATTTAATGGAGGGTGGGCTCTACCTTCGACCCTTGTTGTGGCAAGGGTATGAGTGTCTCACTGATTTCGACAACTCAGAAGGTACGCGCAGTATGATATTATTATTATTATTATTATTATTATTAACGGCTTATTTTACGTGGCGAGACTCGGGCCATCAGGCCCGCTCTTCCGTCTGACCACGCAAATTTCGCTACGCTCCTTTCACCAACACGCAGAGGAAGGAGGCATTTCTTGGGCGAGAAACGGGCGATTTTGAATTTAGCTCAGAGGCGTCTTTAGTGAGATCCTAAATCTCGTGATATCATATCACTAACCAAACATAGTGTATTTTAAATCCAGACTAAAACGATGTCTATCTTTAGGCTTCGGAAACGGAGTCCAATATCGAGATAATTTGAATCACCCAGGCCAGAATATCAGATTAGTTCCCCATTTCCTCTGTGGAAAAGCGAAATAATACAGAGGGTAATGCGTATTAGAGATCCAAGCATGGATTCTTATGGATATTTCGGAGGTGGCAATAAGGCACGTTATCGACCCCCCTAGCAGTCTTCACCGCCGAAATATTCCGTAACGTATTGGACTCTTTTATCTCTCGCTTATCTCAGCATGACACACTGAAATGCAGCGCTATGAGATTGCCCAATGATGGCTCAAATGGATTTTCTTAATACTGACATAACGAGACTTGTTAGAAAATTGTTGAATTATTTTATTTTGGACACGTATGATTTTGACTTTTTCAGTAAAAATAATTTGAATCGTAGTTTTATTATTGCAAAATTGTTCTCCCTGCACTTTCGAATTCATCTGCTGATAAAGTACTGTTCTTTCCTTCCCTCCCCTTCGCTCTGCTTTTATTGACTCTATTTAGGATAGATCAAATCAAAGAAAGACGTCTAGAACGCCCTGAAAATTGTATCGTGCACTCTAAAACGAGCAGGTTGCAAATTAAGGTTGAGAAAAGTTGTCATAACCCGATTTATTAGCCGGGTTTATTATTAGGGAAGTTTCACGATTGCTAATATGATTTAATAAGTCAAAGAATCTTCACACTTTAAAATGCCTTTAAAATGTTAGATATGAGGGGTGTGAATTCCTAATCCATAGATAATTAAATTTTATTACTTAATTATACCTTTATGGTTTTCCAAAAATTCATCGAAACGATTTATCTGATGTTACAATTTATCTGAAATGAAAATACTGAAACCAAATTCGTGCAGATATTGTCGTGCTTAAAATATGCTTTTGTAACTTACATCAGCAAAGCTCCAAACAGTATCTTCAAAGATGTAGCATGCTTTGTTTGGGTGCTTCGCCACTTGTTCTCTGAATTTGGTGACAACAGACACGTTCTTCCCATTCAGTAAGTGGCTGATGATGTAAATTTCTGCAAAACGATAGATCAACCTGCAAGAGACAGCATTGCATGAAACGTGTACCAGTTATCAGTTTTCATGAGTATTATTTTTATTTTTTCAATAATTTATGACAAAGCCTTGGAATTGTTGACATTTGACCTTACTGCAATGTAATTTAAACTTACATGGTATTTACAAAGCCTACAAAAATATTTATATTACAAGGAAATCATAAGCATTTTCTCTTTTCCATGAAAAGTCCTCGTGGACGTATTCAAAGTTCTAGTGGTTTGGGGAAAGGGAAGCAAGGAATGATTTCAGGTTCTGAGCGGAACATTTTAAAAACTATTCGTTCGTACGGCTTAAGAATAATTCTTATATAAGGAGCTGAACCGATTACAGTGAAACCTCTCAAAGACAGCCCCCTTCATTAGATTAGATTTATTTTGTAAAAAACCAGTAAAAACTGTATGTGACGTATGGGGGAGAATATCATCTGCGCACGTTTTCTTGAGTTCCAGAATCCCTTCTCGTCATTTTAACTATAAATAGTTGAAAGATTAGTAAACGTTTAATATAAATAAATTTTAAAAAATTAAAAAAGCGCGTGATTAGCAATATTAAAAAAAAGATTAGCGACAATCGAAAAACTAGATATTTTCGTGCCCAAGTTGTAGAAAACTTATTTTCATCGGTAAACGAATTGCAGGTATGATTTTTCTGCATTGCTAACAAAATAGCAACTTGCCCTTACCTCTACTCTTACCATTACAAACAAAAGGAGAGTTCAGCAAAACGTGCGCATAGTGAAGTTACGTTTACGTCCAGAAGCAAAACAAGGGGTCATCTCAGCATTTGCTCAATGGATCAGGGAAACTGGACAAAAACCTGATCAAAATGGGATTCGTTGACCCGGACGCTGAAGTAATTTGGTGACATCAGACCATTCTTTCCTGTATAAAGACAATCCTTCTCGACAATAGATTTTTCGAGGAACGGATCATATGTGTGTAAGTACTCCAGTTTACAGAGCATCCCTCTCCCAACCAGCCCATTGAAGCCAGTTTTCCTAATTTAACCCTTAAGAAACATCTCGCAGGAAAATTGCAAGAATACAGTACACCGAATTTTCAGTTGATAAAAAGGAAATTTGCGCCCTTGTGAACGGGATTCACGCGAGAAGTCCCTGTGCGTGAGCTTCAATCCTCGAGAAAATCAGAGTGGGGGATATTCCGAAAATGTGCAACAATGTAACGGGGCTACTGAAATCCCATCGAACTCCACGTTCCATTTTGGTTTCATTTTTTCGGATGTGACAACGGAGATGAAAATGGATTAATTCTTCCAATGAACAGAATCTTACTTATCTTACTTTTCTGAAAGAATATTTCGTACGGAAGATTATCAATGCTGGAAGTCAGTTGTTAATGTCAACAGTTGATGAATAAATAAAAACGTTTCTATTTGTAAATAAATTCAAAAAATTACAATGCCATACCATTACTGAAGCCATAAATTTGTTAGATAACAGTTTAAAAACAAGACTTCTTAAAATGTTTAAGCCTCTCGATTTGTAACAGATTTTAAGTGTTTTAGGTGTACCAATTGTATTAATGAAATTGTACTAATGAGTATCTTCTTCAATCAACGTTAACTATGTAGTCAAATTTACTTATTATTACTTATTTATGTTTGTTACTTATTTACTTATTGTATGAATAGAATATAAATAAACGTTTAATTATATAAAAAGGTTTATTGACTTGCCTCCTAAAAATGGATTTTAATCGTTTATTTTCAATCAAGAGACGGAAGTAAATAATTATTAAAAATGCATTTGAAACATGGTACATGTGCGTGAAAAGGCAATATGTACGTTAAAATAGGCAAAAAGGGTAAAACAAATCTTCAAACTGGTATTCTGTATGAGTTTCAAAACAGTGTTGTTCAAAATAAAGTCTACTTTGTAAGTAGTACTAGAAGTAATATTGTTTTATTTACTAACGTCATGCGCATGATCAATTTCGTGAGTCACTAGATCTGAAGTTTCATGAACATCCGAAATCTATGATCCTACGAACAATATTCATTGTCATTGTTACTTATTTTTTTAAATGTATTTATTCTAGCTTGGCCATTGGCCCTCTGCAGCCGCATACGATAGATACATTAATAATATTTATATACAAGAATCATTTGAAAACAGAACCAACAGAATAAACAGTAATTTAGTTTTAGATATTAGACAATACAGTTGTTGCTTATTAAGGTCCTTTTACAACGTCGAAATAAATAATTATCTTATCTTTCAGAGTGAATTGCCGGGTCGTTCTCTCTCCGGCCGAAGGTCCCAGGGCGTGGCCCTTTGCTGACGAAACAGCGGCGCGAGCCCCTTCCCCCCGGGGGCACAGGCCCTGCGTAACGCTTCCCCTTTCCGGTTTCAAAACAAGCTTTGATTCTGATACTTGACCAGAACGAAGGCTACATCCCAAAGTGTACGTGTGAATTCTCGATTTAGATACTAGACCAAACTACTACCCGAACTAGACTTACATGGTCTTCACACATAACAACGTTGGTTAGGAAAGTACAACAACGAGTTAACCATATCCGACCATTCATAAAACATCCCTTCTCTGTTTTAACCTCCTTGATAATGCTTTTTTTGTATGGAAGATCTTGATTATATCCATTTTTATATATGTATGCCAAGTGTGGGGAGGAGCATTATAAATATGCAAAAAACGAAATATTAGAGAAACAGCAGAAACACCATGGTATAGCCACAACTCCCAATCCCATATCTTTATCCATTTTTATTGTTATTTAACCTAATCGGTGGTTCTACCACTTAGCAGGTGAGTGTAAGCTTTAATACAAGATGCGCTACAGTAGCCCGAATGTACTACTTTCGTTTAAGTACTCTAACTGAACATATAATTCACCTAACACCAATGGCGTAGCGTAGGCCCCGTCCCGAGCGACACTTTTAGGGAGAGGCTTTATTTCACAATAAATTTCATATTTTTTCGCATCCACGATTCGGACCAATTGAAATGAACACGGAATCTTTCATTACTAATCCTGTAACGACTTCCTTAAATGAATACATAATGATTATAATATTGTAGGACATGTGATTATTACATTGTAAAACATCTGTACATATTTTTTTCATTTGTACCCAGTACAATACACAATAATGAGAATTGTTCTCGTCGAAAAGTCTTTACAATTACTGTATATTTTTGTCTTTTAAATTGAAATACCTATTTAAGGAGGCGGCGACATTTTCCTCCGCCCCGGGCGGCTGACACCCGCGCTACATCACTGCCTAACACATATTCGCCACCTGTCTTAATTCAATCAGTTCGGCCCCAGATTTCAAATTACGACGATACCTTTTAAAATTCTCAGATACGTGCTAGACACAAAATATATTTCTTTGGGTCGGAGGTATAGGACACTATGTCCATTTTTGGCCAAAATGACATTATTGGTGCAATAATATTAGCTTTTTGTCCTCTATCCAGAGGTATACTACACTATGTCCTACATCTAATAATGGCGGAGTTACGGTGCTATAAAATAACACCAAGTCCACTTTCACTTAGAGGTATGCAAACCTTCAAACAGCTCTGCTGTAAAATTTAGTAAATATGACATAGGGTCCTATACCTCCGACACACAGATTTGTAAACGACAAATGTAACAATTCACCATAAACGTAAATACTCAGCACTTAAGTGTGAAATGTATTCTGAGGGATATTTCCGATTAATATATAAACATAACTTGTAGGATTATAAAGGTTTTATACAGACGTAAATATAAAGATTCAAATTCTCATTTCGCCTGAAAATACACGCTCTTCGTCGAGTAATACGCATTCAATCAAAACCACAAGAGATTCACTGGTAATAACGCAACAATAATACTCTTCTCCACAACTCAACAAAAAGGCCTGCAGCAATCGCTTAAGGAAGCATCTCGCTTTAACATTTATTGTCATGAGCATTTTTTTCGTAGACTCCAGAGCATTGACGGTATCGAAACGTGCACATAAAACTATTTTCTTACTTGACGGTGCTTGCTTTACTCTTTATTTACTGCTTTACTTTGGGAGGCGATAGATGACGCCTGGCAATAGTACATTGTTGAAGTCCGACTAACTAGCCCTGACAAAAGGAAAATGACAAACTAATAGGAGAAAATCTGTGCCATTCTGTAGCATCACTAGTTTATAATTACAGAAAACAATTTGAAATGCGTTTCATACTTAACCTAATATGCCTATCCAGCATCACTAGGGAGAAGAAAATTACAACGATATTATATATGAAGTCTATCGAACCCTTCAGAGTGTAGAGTGAAGAACACAATCGCTTTACACACTGATCCGTAACAAACTAAGGTCCGTATTTGATTTGCACAGTCGTGTAATAGTTACAGTAAGATGTAAAGGCGTTTTAGTAATACCTATCACGAAATTGATTACAGTTTGCAAAGCGGGTCAGTTGTAAAGTGTGTTGTAACAACCTATGGTAGTGCAAAAAGTGTACAAATAACTTATTACGAAACTTTTCTCAAATATGGAAGGTTGGATTTACCAACCTTCCAAAACCTAAGTGGATAAAAAGAGTGTAAGCGATTAAAAAAAGAAAACCTTTCGAAATAGTTATGTCACTAATCACATGATCACATTTAGCTGAAGTTAGAGTTGGTAGGCAACGTATCCGGCCATCGCCCTAGTGGGGCAACGGAATGGCACAGACTTTCCCGTATTAGTTTTCTTTTTCCTTTGGTCTCGGATAGCTATTCGTACTTGCCATATACTCTTGCCAGCTTGCTATATTTCGGCGCTCAAAACACATTTTTATTTTTTATTTTTCGGTTTACTAATATTCCTAATATTTCGGTTTCCTAACGGAAATATTATAAGAATATTAAAAACTCGTCCTAAAAGGCAATTTTCTTTAAAAAATTTAGAACGGTATAAAAAATGGCATTTAAGCGCTATTGTAAATGCGAAATTTGAACCTCTTTGCACAGAAAACTATTGGGTTTCCGAAAAACTTCATATGAAGTCATTTCAAGCACTTTCAGTCGCAAATGCAATGGTGTTTACACATTGATGGAAATGTGCATATTAACAGAGCGAGAGATCTTTCAAATAAATTATATTAAGGTAATTTTTGAAAAAACTACCCCGAAATTAACTGTACATCATATTCTAGAGTGCACCATATCTTCGAAAAGTTTGAAGAAATAATTTGGAGCCGTTTTTGAAAATATGGCGTTTGAACGTTTCTGAAAATGCGGAATTTGAGCTAGTTTTAACAGAAAATTGTTGAGTTTTCGAGAACGTTATTTGACATTATTTAAGCACATGTACTCATAAATATAATATAGGAACAATTGCCTCTAATGTTAACGATGTGAGAGACAAGCAAAATATTACATTTTTGTAATTTTTGTAAAACCAAAAGAATAGTCATCTTGTAGAGTTCATTTATCTCTATCGCTACCAAACGTTTAAAGAAAAAACTTCTAGCCGTTTTTGAGAAAATTTTGAAAATGTTCCGAGGGCGTCATGTAAAGTACCTCTTATTTTGAAGAATGATTTTCAAAATCTCAATGTTTCTACTCGAGCCACATGGACAGGGGTTTCTTCGGTTTGGAAAAAAATCGTACTCATGGTTAGTAGTGTATACAGACACCAGGCGGACAGGCAGACAGGCAGACGGACGGACAGACGGACGGACGGACGGACGGACGGACGGACGGCAGACGGATGTTTTGCAGTCAATTGATTTTTGCCCAGTACTCGCCTGACCACTGTGGTGTGCGGATCGTGCCCGCAGCTCCGTAGTGTCTTACCTTGCTCGCACTCTTTCCCTCTCTCTCACACACACACGTTTCTCTCACACACACACGTTTCTCTCACCAACGACATCAACGGTTCTCTCCACACACACCGTTCTCTCACCACACACACGATTCCTTCTCACACAAACACGTTCTCTCACACACACACACGTTCTCTCTCACACCAACACACTGTTTCTCTCACACACACACACGTTCTCTCACACAACACCACACGTTCTCTCAGGCCAACCACACGTTCCTCTCCACACACACACACGTTTCCTCACACACACACACGTTCTTCTCACACCACAACACGTTCTCTCCACACACACACGTTCTCTCTCCACACACACGTTTCTCTCTCACACACCACACACGTTCTCTAATCACACACACACGTTCTCTCTCTCTACACACGTTCGTTCTCCTCTCACACACACACGTTTCTCTCTCTCACACACACCACGACCTTCTCTCTCTCACACACACGTTTTCCTTTCTCTCTCTCACACACACACGTTCTCACACATACCACACCACGTTCTCTCACACACACAACACACACGTTCCTCTCTCTCACACCACACACGTCTCTCTCTCACACACACACGTTCTCTCTCTCACAACACACACGTCTCTCTCTCTTCTCACAGCACACGTTTCTCTATCTCACACACACGTTCCCTCTCTCTCTCTCACACACACACGTTCCCTCATCTCACAACACACGTCTCCTCTCTTCACACACACAGTGTCTTCTCACACAACACACGTTCTCTCACACACACACACACGTTCTCCTCTCACACACACACGTTTCTCTCTCACACACACATTGCGTTCCTCTCTCGACACATCACACGTTCCTCTTCTAAACAGCGCACACGTTTCTCTCTCACAGGCACACACGTTTCTCTCTCACAACACACACACGTTCTCTTCTTCACACACACACGTTCTCTCTCACACACACACGTTCTCTCTCTCACACACACACGTTCTCTCTCTCTCACACACACGGATGTCGTTCTCTCATCTCTCACACACACAACGTTCTCTCTTCTCAGTGCACAACACACGTTCTCTCTCTTCACACCACCACGTTCTCTACTCTCACACACTACGTCCTCTTCCTCTCCAAC
>BOPP01000277.1:1143791-1162130 GCA_017312745.1 Gryllus bimaculatus
TATATATATATATATATATATAATTTTGGGCGGAGATAGCTGGCAGTTGGCAAGAGTATGTGACAGTATGTGACAAGTTCGTGTAGCTAAACGAGACCAAAGGAAATAGAAAACTAATACGGGAAAGTCTGTGTCCTTCTATTGTACCACTAGTTTATCCATAGATCAGCTCCTGAGTTGTTTGTAATTCTGAAGAGGATGTTCAGATAGAAATCGTGTGTTCTGATTACTGCAAAAAAAGACGTTAACAAATATTTTAAAGCTAGACACGCCTTCACGCTTTTCATTCCTAAACTATATTTAGGAGAGAGAAGTATTGGTATCTCCTCAACAATATGATCTCTAATTTCGTGTTTGAAGTTCTTTTATCTGTAACTTCGCAAACACATTAGGATTAAAGTTTATTAGTACTGCTCCAAAGTTAGTTAATACGTTTGGTGCTGGTATCGTGGAGGTACACATACATTTGTGCCTTAAAAATGGGGTATCTGAATAAGTGAATGGATTGATTTATTGTTATTGATTCAGGACGCGTCGAGGGCTAAGTTCAGTAGACCCGCAGAATGGCAAGATCCGGCGCCATCGAATATCGGGGTTTCTCTAACCAGTATATCCCACCAGCAGGCACCGCCCTAGACGGGACAAGCTCCAAGATCCCTACAGGTCTCCAGGCACGAGTGGTAGTATTGTGCATGTGTGTTTAGTATAAGTGTGTGTAGGAGGTGAGGATAGGACAAGGAAGGAGAAGGAAAGATCGTGTGCGATCCGTGTCCCGTTTGTTAGGGTACTACTCCGAAATTCACCTGGCAGCCAGCCTCTAGAATTCTTCTCCAGATAGCGACTGCATTCAACCTAGCTGACAAGCTAGTGTTGAAAATATTGCCACCATCGGGACTCTAACCTAGTACCTCCCGGTCAGAGGCTCTGCTGTAACATCAGATGATACCCTGAACCACATCTCCCTGTATAGTTGAGTTGAAGTATGCGTCACGCATAACTTGATGAGATTAGAAGCTTGTGAGCTGAAACTTGGTAAAGCCACTAGAAGTAAGATCTAGTTGAGCTTTTCGGTTTTAATTAAAATATTTTAATTTTTGCTGAATCAGCCAGTCGGGAGAAGTGAGAAGACACGTGGACGATTGATTGATTGATTGATGTTCCCAGGCGCGTCAATTGCTGTGATCATTAGTTCCATTGGTGTAGGTCCAGGATGCGGCAGTGATTTCTTCCCCGCTAAATGTTGAAATCGCGCACTGAACAACATGATTGTCGGCTTGCCAGTACAAATTCTAAGCTCATAACTACTTTCCCGACATGTCTGGTAGTGTAGAGTACGTAAGTGTAAGTATGTGTAAGTGTAAGTATTTGTAAGGGGAGATAATAAAAAAGGATGAGGAAGGGAAGATCGCGCGCGACACGTTTGTTACGGTATTCCTTCGACATTCGCCTAGTGTTGATCGGAGAAATCACGGGAAATTACGATCAGAGGAGCTTGCCACTAGAATTCTCCTCCAGACAGTGGTTGAATTCCAGCTAGTTAGGTACCTGATGTCTAACACCAACTAACACTGCGACTAGAGAGAAATACATTTCACACTAATTAAAATTAATTTTCTCTCAGTTCAACATTTTAACCTGCATGGTTTCCTTATAAAACTAGCTGAACAACATACGCAAGGTGGTGAGCTGACACGACATATCATCAACTCTACTCCCACGCTGTCGCCTGCTAAAAGCCCATCCACTTCACCTTCCTTACTTCCTCCACCCCCACACCTATTTCCAACTGGTGTCTACGCGCGCCACTGGGCACGCACACGGGAAAGCAGTGCGCTCTAGCAGCAGCGGCGCGTAGCTAGCAGCAGCGACACGTGACACCAGCGCGCGGGCGTAGAGCGAGTCTGCGCCGACGGCAGCGCCCACTAGATAGGCCTGCTTGAGTGCACTCTGCTACGGGAGTCAAAGGGCCAGCTCGATACGGGAGCCACTCAGCGGTCAAGCCACGCAGTTACGCAAGCAGTCGAAGTCAAGGAGGACGCCTGCAAGGGAGCCAGTTAGCTGACATGCCACGCAGTTACGCAAGCAGTCGAAGTCAAGGAGGCAGCCTGCCAATGGAGCCTGTCAGCGATCAAGCCACGCAGTTACACAAGCAGTGCAAGTCAAGGAGGCAGCCTGCAAGGGAGCCAGTTAGCAGACAAGCCACGTAGTTACACAAGCAGTCCAAGTCAAGGAGGCAGCCTGCCAATGGAGCCTGTCAGTGGTCAAGCCACGCAGTTACGCAAACAGTCGAAGTCAAGGAGGCAGCCTGCCAATGAAGCCAGTTAGCGGTCAAGCCACGCAGTTACGCATGAAGTCGAAGTCAAGGATGCAGCCTTCCAATGGGGACAGTTAGCGGTCAAGCCACGCAGTTACGCATGAAGTCGAAGTCAAGGATGCAGCCTGCCAATGGGGCCAGTTAGCGGTCAAGCCACGCAGTTACGCAAGCAGTCGAAGTCCAGGAGGCAGCCTGGCAATTGGACCAGTTAGCGGTCAAGCCACGCAGTTACGCAATCAGTCGAAGTCAAGGAGGCAGCCTGCCAATGGGGCCAGTCAGCGGTTAAGAGACGCAGTTACGCATGAAGTCGAAGTCAAGGAGGCAGCCTGCCAATGGGGCCAGTCAGCGGTCAAGCCACGCAGTTACGCAAGCAGTCGAAGTCAAGGAGGCAGCCTGACCGTCAGAGGAGACCCCGACTCACAGGAGCCATTGAAGTCGCCGAGTGGTGGCGAAGCTTTGAAGCCACGGCGACCGAAAGTGTCGCCATCGGATCTTGGAGACGGCCCTGCCACGAACTGTTGGTGCCCGAGACCGACCGTCCATCGCCGGCCGCGGGAACGTAGGATCGACGCGACTCGGGTCTTGAGCGAGTCGACGCTCGTTTGTGGTGCGGCCTAATCTGGAGGGCCGAGGGACGTGTTGGAGGAACACGGTGGCACGCAGGGGAAACGTGCGACTTCCCCCCATGAGCCATGGCGGCGACAACAGGAAGGAAACACAGCGCACCAAGGAAGCCTACAGAATTTATGTTGAAATTCTAACTTAGAAAAGTAGTATGACTTGAACATAAAAAAAACTTTTGTTTGGTTGTATTTTGCGAGTATTAATTGAAGTTACACTAAACCTCTTACCTCCTGCTCTGAATCTACTCGCCTTTTCTCTCGTTTCTAGTACCAATTACTTCCACCTCATGCCGTAATATCCTTGCAATCTGTTACTGCTGGGACACGTTACAACCTTCGTCCACGCACTCGCGGTAAAAATGGAGTAAATAATATAGCGACTACAGCCAGAAGCAGCATAAAAACATTCATGAAAAGTACCTGCAGAAGATTTATATAATGCATAAGATTCACATTCTGCAGAATATTAATACACTGCAAAAGATTCACACACTTCAGACTATTCAATCTCTATCAATATTTAAATAAAATAGTTATTCTTTGCTTTGCAGAACAGTGGTCACGTCATAATGATCATCGCAGTTTCCAAATTTCCAATTTTTATCTTGCAGGATATTGTTGTAGAAAAAGAGAACGAGGTAATGGTTCTGCATATGGAGATTCTTGTATTTTCGTTAAAAATGATATATATTCTATCTCATTGACGGAATACATATCTACTTACAATCAGATGATTTTAAAAAAAGGTATCGTTCATCTTCCTACGATAAAAAGTATTTTATTTTGTATCTACATGATTCCAAACAATCTAGCTACAGATTACACCACGTTTCTAGAAAATCGAGAGATACTCTAAAAAAAGTTGGCAATCTTTATATTTTGGACTCGCAAAGAAATCTGCCGAGATACTCGGGTCTACATTTCACGAAAGGAACGTGTTGGTACCAGAAACGATGTACTATCGGTACAGATATTGCGAAGACTTTCCTGCAAAATGAGCTTAAAAGTGCATATGTTACATTCACATCTGGACTATTTCCATTAGAATCTAGAAATGATACGCGAAGAGCAAGGAGATAGATTTCACCAGGATCTAAAGGAATTGGAACGTTGATATCAAGGGAAATGGAACCAAAACGTGCTTGCATATTTCGGTTGGTTACTAAAGGGAGATGATCCAACTACATCTCACACGCAAAAAGCAAGCAAAGAAGTTTTTTAAATTAAGTTAAGGTGATACAAAATTGAAACCATGGCCTAAGGATTATCAATACATTTTGAGTCATTTGGTCCATTTTAACTGGATTGTTCTTCAAATCAGTATACGCAATACATTACAATTTCTGTGATTTGGTCATACATGTATAATATAATAGTGTTTGGATGAGTAAAAATAATAAGAAATAAGCATGCCTTACATATGATAATAAATTAATAGTAAACTTGCCTGTGCGCGTGTCCCTCAGCCTTTATTTTCATTTTGATTATGAAAAAAAAAAAACAAAAAAAAAACAACCTGATGTGATAGATATAAAGGTACTTCTGATCCGGAATCAGCAATTCGGCAATAATTGGAAATCTTAAATTTGCAGGACAGTATAATTACTTCTGTAAGTGTAGTGCATGTTTTTTATCTCGGGAAGGGGCTGTCTGGATTGCGATCTGCGATGGATTGCGGGCTGTCTGGATTGCGACAATCTGGATTGCTATCTCCGGCGCCGATCTATCCTTCGGCATGGGGGATTTTCCCCAACCAGGTATCTACCAGCAGAGGGACACCATCCCAATCGGAACAAAATCTAAGACCCCTACTGCTCACCTAGGAAGCATGTAAGTGTATGTAAGTGATGGCCGAGGATAGGACAAAGAAGAGGGAAATATCGCGTGCGGTCCGTGGCCCGTTCGTTAGGGTACTGCCCCGGCATTCGTCTGATTGATCGGAGAAACCACGGAAAACTACCGATTAGAGCAGTAGGCCGTTACAATTCTCTTCCAGTCACCGGCTGAATTCGACCTAGCTATGTAGCTAGTGTCGAGAATTCTGCCACCGTCGGGAGTCGAATCCTCGGATCTCTCGATCTGAAGCCCACCATTGGCATCATTTGAAGCCCTGAGACACCTCTGCCGACAGGTATGTCAACATTAGGAGGCAACGGTGCCTCTGGTAAGCAGCTGCTTATTACAGCAACTAGATTCAAGTAAGTAAACAGTCAATAATTTCTTCGCACACACAGTTTCCTGTAGTGATAGGAATGTCGTAACCTTCAGCAGTGCATTCATTACATGATGCTAAATATTTTGATTATGATTGCGAGGACATTTTCCTATGGGAAAATATTGTTACTCATATCATGTTTAGGTATTTTTGATAATGTGCAAATTAAGTAATACTTATACTCTGGAGCTGAAAATGGATAACTATTAATGTACAAACTTAGACTTTGCTGTATGTTCAATATGAACATGTGAGGCAAATTTTGAAAAGGAATTTTACTAGGTCGCGCCAACGAAGATTTTCCGGACTTAAGACAAAACGATACCTAAACAGTGTATATATTTGATATCAAATGAAGAAGCATTTTCGATGATCAAATGTTGAAAAAAAGGAGCACATCGGTCGAATAAAAACATTTTTAGAAATACTCATTAGCTTCTTATGCACTCAGTATTTCATTTTTTAATAATTTGGTGGAATTATTTCACTCAAACTAGAGAATGTGTACAGAAACAATTAAGTGTGTAAAAACGGAGGATGTGTACAGAAAATAGTAACAGAATAACAAAAAACATTAATTTATTGTCTAATCTCCGTCTAATCGTACACCGGATGTCCGCGGAGGAAAAGCGAAACTTCGCAAATATGCTCTTAAGACAATTTTAAGCATGCTTTGTCTAATGAACTACGTGTATATTCCGAATGGTTTAGCCGCAATAAGCAGTCACAATATTGTTTAAACAACTGCTTTCTAGGCCACAATGCATTGAAGAAGCTTATAAACTTTCCAAAAACATGTAAACTGGTTATTATTTACAAAGAAATTAATACATTTCTTCAGAAAGAAAAATTAAGCGAGAAATAAAAATGCGAATTGTGTAAATTAGGTACGTTTTTACTACTGTGTTAATGTTTCATTCTTGACAAATATATTACTTTTTTAGAAATAATAAACAATTTACATGTTTCTGGAGAGTTTCTTTGCTTCTGCAATACAAATTTTTACCTAGAAAGCATTCTTTCAAACCAACTTTTGAGTGCTTATTGCGGATCAACCATTCACAATATCCACGTAGTTTTTTTAGACAAAATTGTTTTAAGAACTTATTTGCAAAGTTTCCTCCCTGGACACTCCCCCTGGATAATGTATATGATCCTAACCCATTTCTTCCCTATTGAATTTGTGCTACAAGAACAACTGTTCGTTTTTTCCATTTATTTCGAAGAATTCAAATGAATCCTGATGTCAGGTATCACAGCAGAAAGATTTTGTTTTTGTCAGTCAGCTGATTTATCACAATAGCGAGAGGATGAATTCTCGAAACATTTCAGAGCACGTCAGAACTGTCCGTCATCTCAAATCAAAGAGAGTTGTAATACAAATATTATTAAATTAAACATGAATATTAAAAAAATATTTTAGGGTATCGAGGGAGAAGTATCCTAAAACTCTTTGAATTCAATAAACTCTATTGAGGTGTTTCTTGCTTTTCCTGTCTCTATGGAGGACACAGACTGGGGTAATTGAGATTTAGAGAGAACTTATAATAACTTTTCAGGAAGGCAACTTTTGGCAAAGCGTGAAGTGCTATTAGAAAATGGAGGGTGGGGGCTGTCTAAAAGTTCACTTCCTTTTACAGTACAAAGGACCTCGCTGCAACAACTGCAAGTCAACATATGGTAATTGCAAAGTTGTTCTGCCCAGTATTTATTCCAGAGACTTTCATTTCATGGCTCCAAAGAAATAAATTTATGAAAGTCTTAATAATATCTCAAATAATAATTGCATGGTGTATTGACAATTGTTCATTATTTTGTTTCAGTTACGTTTCAAAGTAAAACCACAAAATATGTCGCTAAAACTACCAAAATATATAACAATAAATTGCAATAATTGCTAAAATATTTGTTTTTAAATTTTATTATATTTAAAAAATATTGTTTATTTATGTTCTTGAATTGTTTTCGTTACGATATCTCAGGACGAAATGAACAATTGCCTACATCAGTAAGCCAAGGTTTGATAATTTCATAAAAGTACTTCAATAGAAGTGGTTAAGCATTTCTGCAATACATCATTCCCAAAAGATGAACAATTAAAATCATTTTATTGTCATTTTACCTCATGTATAAGAAAATCTAACAATATGAAACATGATTGAAGAAAAAATGTTCTGAGAAATAATAGGTCCCACTGCTCCACTCTTTCGTGTGATAACATTCTTAGCTCTGTGGAGCGGAGCTTTCATCAGTTGTACTTTTGGCCATCCACTGTGCTTGCGGATTCTCACTGGAGATAACCATAATTGGTTGACTTGCATTCTCACTGAAGGTAACCAGCAAAAAACTTGCTAGGTTATTAGAACACAAATGGGGATTATAACTGGTTTCAAAGAACCTTGCTGACGCTGTGGCCGTCAACCAGCAGTAGAGTGAAAACTTTCTAAATTTGGCACTTCTTTATAATGAACTCTTTGAAACAAAATAAATTTATGTTTTATCAATCACTACAACGACTAATGTTACACATTTAAATAATATTTATTTAATGAAGTTATTAATTACATGAGTGAGTGTTGTTTGCTGACGCGTCAACTTAGGCCCGACGAGAGATACCCTGAGCCCAGTGCAAAGTAGAATAATTTTGTAGTAGTTTAATTTTAAAAATATATTCACTTGATAAATATAAATTGAGCGATTCACACTCATTAGAAGGCAATGTACAGAACGACCATCCAATTCATCAATTATGGGAGAGGTTTTCCTTAAGTTCGTGTATATGTATTTCATTGCGTACTCACAAAAATTAGTAAATGCTTCTGAAAACCAAAATTTCGATTAGTTTCTATAGATTTGATGGATTAATGTTTCACTCAATGTTACCTTTAATATCACTTAAGGTAATATATTTGAAATTTTGTAGATGTATACTTTTTCGTATAAGCAGAATTTTATTTCCAGCACTTTTCTACATTTCTTCATGCGTCTTTTGTCCATTTATCCCACCCAGCGAGCCTCACAAGCACCTTCGAAATCAAAAATGTTCTATATACATTTTGATTCCTGTGAACACACGCACCTAAGCCACGATTCGACTGAAAACCAGCGTGTGCAGCCAGTGCGCCGAGACTCCTAGAAGTTCCGGACGCTGGCCCAAATTAACGACTGCGCGCCGATAACTTTCGGCGAGCGTTCGTTGTGTCCGCCACAATTCGATAACATGGTGCAATCTGGCTGTATGTGTGACGTCATTCGGCGCCGGAAACCTGCGTTCTACGTGTGCGTACCCTAAGCCCGTGAGCCGACTCAGCGCTTCCGTCCGAAGGGTCGCGTGTTCGAGTCCTGCCTTGGGCATGGTGGTGTAGCGTCGTGCCACGCTCAAAACAGACAACCACGTGGAAATCGGCGAAGCATCGCCGGATGTTAAACAAAGGGCGGAGTGAAGACGCACTGGGACTTTCCGTGGACGTAGCGGGCCCAGAGCGGCTTTGGAGAGGAGGCAATGGGGGCGGCGGGTAGAGCCAAAAGGGCCTATACAAGGTCAGGGGAACAATGCCCCAGTCTTCTTGTTCTAGCGGCGTCAGCGACAGGTGAAGCGCGTGTCTGTGCGTGTAGGTGCTCTAGGGCGAGGGGCCGGCAATTCATTGTCATGACTTGCGAGACGCTACGTAGATGATCTCGAAGTAGAGCGGCTTCATACAGGGAACATCGGTGGTATGTTGCGGTGTGGTAGCTGTTCTTAAATTCTCTCTCCTTGTAGTGGGTCTATTTATTTAGTTAATTGTAAGCAGGGTAGTTAAATTGAGACTTCTGTCTAGAATGTTAATAAATCTACTGTTTTGGAAACCACTCTCGTCTGTGTTCGATTACACCCGTATGACGCCACAGTAGTTTGTCCATTGTCTCTCAAGAATGTTGTCGCGGAGGGACTCGCTTTGTTCTGATCCCATTCCAGAAGTGCCCGCAAATGTGGGTGTTTAGTGCATGGTCGAAATGCGTCCCGTCGGGCCGTAAAAGGCAACTGGCTGTTGGCTGGATACCAATCCTATGAAAAAAAAGAATTCTTGTATTCAGGGGGTATATAAACCTAGTATAGATATGTAATGCTGCAAATTTCGGAGTCGAACCTTATGTCGGAAAAACACGCCAGTTCGCCATATGTGTGTACCCAAAACAAGTCTGTCAAATACGACAGTAAATGGACAATGCCCATTTCTCAAAGGAAATTTAATAATCTTCGGAATGTCGAAGAGTATTAACTAACTAAAACGGAGTGGCTTCATTACAAGTTGTGGGGTCACTTAAGTATTTTCAGTGCGTGATAACCAAACTAACCTCAAATTTAAAACGCCAAGAATACCACATTACTAAAAGTGCTTCTTCTGCCTTTGATATTTCTCACAAAATGTATGCAAATAATAAAAAACGTAACTATGCTGACAATGTGAAGGAGCTTGAGATGCACAAATTATTACGAAATATTCTTAGAATTAATGTTGTCTCAATATTCGAGGTCTGGCTAGCATACTAAATAAATTATTAAGAAAGCACATTGTTATTCTGTACTGTTACGTTTTTATTTCACCATTTTCTAACTTAAACATTAAGTACTCTAATCTGAAATCAAAAAAGTTGGGTCCTAAAGTTTGGAGTTTGTAGGCGGGCCAGTAATACAATGTATGTCAACACTGCGCAAATGTTTCGGGATTCTTTGTAGAAAACGCCAAAAATAATGTTAGTTATCCTTTTGAATATATCTCCAATCAATAATTTATCTTGCACAATTCACTTCTGTTAGGTGAGGTAGAAAGCAGCTAAAATGGCTGGAACAACGAGTTTCCACAAACGTACGTATCATATAGTTGTATCAAAAATCTTCTTGAATATTAAGCGAGCATAACTTGGTGTATGAATTAGGCTGCCTGATGCCTCTTTGTACAACATATCCATAGTGCTCTCCTCTTTGCTATGAAGAGAAAAATCACGAATCAGAAGAATCAGAAATTAATCAGTATCTTCAAATTTTACTATATTCTCCAAACGATATAATAATAATAATAATAATAATAATAATAATAATAATAATAATAATAATTACTTACACGACAAAAGTAATTCACCCCTTTCCCAAAAACATTGTAAAGCAATCAGCCGTACACGTTACCATAAAGAACTATTATGAAAGCTTTCTGATCTAATCATGTATTTTAAATATTAAAAACTATGACAAAAACACAGGTCAATACGAGGACTTCTACGAGCGTTTTGGGTACAGCAACATAACGGTTCAGTGGCTTCACGTTTGTGAGAGAGTCGTGACATCTCCCTATATTCCAAGCTTCGTGATTCGTACATGGTGAAAAAGTTCTGTTTAGCACACATAAAAGAAGCACGAGAAATAGAGTTTGGTGTTAAAAAAATATTTTTAATATGCCATACGCGAAACACTTTTTCGTGCTTTTTTGTGAGCTCAACTGATATTTCATTATAACTAATAGTGTGAGAATCATTACGAAGCGTGTGCGAAACCCAGAAACATCTTTTACACACATTGTTAAAACCAGTATACGCAATACGAGCACGAAGAGATTCGCGCTCCTTAACTTACCTTTCTATCTCAAACCCTTTTTAGACTTATCCTTATGAAGGAATAAACGGTGTTTACAAGGCAAATTAATAGCAATGTTGCTGAACGAGTAAAGCCTGCTGTTCCACGTTATTTGCATGTAAAAGATCAAAACTGAATGACGCCTCTGAAATAAATTCAAACGCCCAAAAAATACCCTCCTTTCTCCGCTAGTTGGTGAAAGGAGTGTGGCGAAATTTGCGTGGTCAGACGGAAGAGCGGGCCTGATGGCCCGAGTTTCGCCACGTAAAATAAGGCATTAATTCAACGCACACGAGTGTAGAAATTAAACGCAGTGGTACAAAATATATAATATTTATTAAATAATATTTCCTAAGATGAGCCAATAACAAATCCGTCAATCCATAACAATGACCATGTCATTTATACATAATATACGTAACAAGTGTAAAAATGTGGGTGTGGGGGAGAGATGTATATGAAATGGAGATGATGAAGTTGCTGGGCGCCCGCGTGGTACAAATACGTAGTTTCCCGCGCGTCTGGTTACGGCGGAAACCACCAATGAGATCGCTAGCCAAATTCGCAAACCCACGCGATTGTTGCGCGCGTCCGGCTCGGTCGCGCGACACACGTTCATTCTGAATCTTTATTATAAGTACACTTTAATTCAATTCTTGGTCAAGGAATCGCCGCCGAGTTTCAGTCTTAGAAAGCGAATGCGTGGGCTGCCGATGCCATTGGCCGCGTGCGCCGCCCGCCCGCGCTCAGAAGCGGATGGCGCCCGCCAGAATGCGCGCGTGCGCGTCGGACGTCAGCGCCTCGTAGCGGCCGGACGCGCCGTCCAGGTACAGCAGCTTGTCCGCCACGCGCTGCGGGTCCATCCCTTCCTCCTGCAGGTCCTTCTTCTTCAGCTTGAACGTGCCTGCAACAGCCCCCGCGCGCATGTGATACAAATAGGTCAACGACAAGAGTACTAACGGCCAGTTTTGGTGTGCATACAAATACAGGTTAAATACAAACAATAAATGTCTTCGTGGTTTCAGCCGAGATCTTGTGGTAATTTATAATTCAGATGTATTATTAAAGATAATCAGATCATAATGAATAACGTTCAAAAAGTATTTATCACTTCTTACATCATTCACCAAACTAGTTTCAAACTAAGTATTATCTTTTCTCTTAAATTAGTCATTTATATTTGTTTTTTAAAAATGTTTGTTTTTAAATTTATACAATGTTTGTTTTAGATAATACGTTGCTTATGTTGTACCACTGAAGATCGGGAATGTCCCTCGAAACTAGTTTGGCGTTCAGTGTAATATGGGTTAATACAATTTTTGAACGTTTTTTATTGTGGTCTGATTACCTCCAATAGTACACTTGTATAATAAATGTTCCAAAAAATTAGGAATACAGGAGTGTGTGTGTGTGTGGGGGGGGATATGTTGCGGGTGGGGGGTAAGAGATTATAAGTTGTCCCCAAATGCGTTGGTGTTTGGCAGGTCATGCTTCCGAGTAAGCCGGAATTCGAATACCCGCTAAACACAAACGCATGATGGGTTGCCTACAAAACAGGGGCAAACAACATATGTAACTTCGTTACATTAAATTTCCCACAGGATATGCACTGGCAAGAAGTGATTTGGGACCCTCAACATTTGTGTATTGCATTATGAGACCCCATTTAGAGACAAAAAGCAGTATAGTTTAATTGAGAAAAAAGCTGGTAGAGGGAATTTCTGTGTTCAGGGAATATGGGACACTTCGCTAATCATCGCGCTCCTACAAATGTTTGCAGATTTTTAATAGTACGGGTTTGCATGGGAACCAGGTAGTATTATATTGAATGTGAATGGAAGAGAAATTAAGAAAAGTTACATCATAAGAAGACTGAAAACTAAATAGACTTAATTCCAGCGGTACTTCCTTGTCTTAACCACAAATATAATGACAAGAATTACCAAGTTCCAAGCTTGGGCAAATTTTGATCGACAGTATATTGAAGTTTCGGAGCTGTACATAAAAAACATAAAATTACCAATTAAACTATGTAAATTTGTTCTTAGACGGTTTTCTACAAGTTCTGATTTGCACATTGTTTCAGTTGGTCAGACAACAATGAGTTTGAAGATGTAAAAACATAATTTCCATCAAAAGTGTGGGATGACATCTTTTAATTCTGAGACTGCGAACAGCAGTTAAGTACAGTTTTTCAAACCATCTAAAGTTGTGTATTCGCCTTGGCCAAGAATTACTGATTTAGCATTTAGAAAATTTATAACATGCTTATATGGTCTCTATAGAACGTGTACGTTTGAGTATATTGAAGAGAATAATGGAGTAGAAACGCGCGCGAATTTTGATTTTATACGGTTACAACAATAATGTTCCAACAATGTAACAGGAGGATTAACAAGGAGGAGGAGAGAAGTCAAACAATAGTTGAACCACCTACAGATCACATCTACAGATCGAAAGGCGCGTTGTTGACATGAACGTAACTGATTCTGTATTATCTCAATTTTACATGCATTACAAATACGTTTGATATGAAAAAAAGGGGGGCAGCCAGAGATTGTTAAATATGGATCAAAGAAAAATTGAGTGTGTAGCCGCAGATGTACGTGAACATAAAAACCAGGTGCAGTGGGTGAACCAATGTCTGTCCACGTGTTGCAGTCGGAGCAACAGTGAGAAGAAGAGAAACGGAGAAGAAGAGAAACGGAGAAGAGAGAAACGGAGAAGAGAGAAACGGAGAAGAGAGAAACGGAGAAGAGAGAAACGGAGAGGAGAGAAACGGAGAGGAGAACCAGAGGAGAACCACAGCGAAACCAGAGCGGAGCAGAGTGATGCTGAGTGATGCTGAGTGTAGCAGAGCGGAAGAAGTGTAGTGGAGAGCACAGGGGAACAAAGTAGAACACAGCGGAGCGGAGAAGACAGAAGCCCAGAGGAGCACTGTGGAGCCGTGAGGAGCGACGTTTCATTGCGCACCTGTGAGGTCCACCTTGCGCAGCAGGCGCAGGAACTGCGGGCGCGCGTAAGGCGGCAGCGCCTGGCGCAGCCCGTCCGCCAACTTGGGCACGTCCAGCGTGTCCGAGGGGTCCGCGATGGCCGCCATGCCCGCGCGGCCCTCGAGCCCCGGCACCTGCGCAGCCAACCGCGCCATCAGCCCCATTCAAATCGCTCGCGGAAAACAAACCTCAATATTCACTTAAAAATAGTTTTCCGTTAAGGTTTTAACACAAAGGTTTTAGTATAGTAGACCAAAACATTATAGTAAATTAATTGGTTTGTTGGTGAAGTAGATACCTTTTTATTATGATAAATAAATGAAGATATTGTCAGGTATCAATATTTTAATTCAACTTATGATCATTTCGATCGCGTAGCGATCATCCTCAGAGCTAAAATGTGAAACACAAATAACCTGTTAATAATATTTGTATTTCACATTTTAGCTCTGAGGATGATCGCTACGCGATCGAAATGATCATAAGTTGAATTAAAAAATATTGATACCTGACAATATCTTTATTTATTTATCATTATAGTAAATACTTTTCCATCACTTAACGGATTACTATGTATCCAGGTTAGCACCTGAAAAAAGGTAATAGTTTGAAATGTAACGCTTGTTAATGGTACTGGAAATGTAGAACCAGTTAATGATATGATGAGGTACGACCAATACCTACAGATCGACTAGAACCAATGATCGTCTCAAACAAATGAGGGTTTTGGAAAAAATCCATTCATATTCATGCATGACAGTGCTCCATGCTACAATAGAAAAGAAAGTTTAAAATTATAAGACGTTGAACAGTCTGTGCTTCAATTGCCTGCAAATATCCCCGACATGAATCCAATAGGAAATATTCAATCTATAATTATATAGGAGTGAAGAAAATAAAGCCGTTCACTCTAGCTTATAAAAAACTAATTTGTCTTTTGTTAAACTCTGAAATTGAAAGAATGGATTATAAACTAAATTTCAACATGACTTACGACAAATGTGTTAAATATGAATAAGATGGTTATAAATAAATAGATATTAATCGTGCAACGTTTCGTGAACAATGACCTTGTTTCACCCTCTCTGGCACCATAAACAGTTAAGGCAAAAGATCGCAGTGAGCACTGATGAGAACATTCCAAATACATCTTCACTAGCGCGAAAAAAAAACTATTTTCGATTGAAGAATAATTTCTGTCGGTTATTTTTTCCCAAAAATCTAAATAAATGACTAAAGCAGGTGAAGATTCATCAACCCAGTAAATACCTCGGAACTCCGAGAAAGTCAGAAAGCAAATTATTAAGAAAGTTTTGAAGGCATGACAGGTTCTCCAGAGATTGCCATTACTTCATAAAATTTAGAGAAGGATTTTGTAATTAATACCACAACTCTACCCGCATTTCTTTAATCCTTCTTTCAAGAAAAGTTGCGATAGTAATATTTGTACACACAGTTTATTGTTAATATCTATGGCCACAAATACTTTTTTGTCTCCTTCAATAACTTTTATAATAATTTGGCCAACTCTGTATTTTATTAACAATTATTTTACAGATAAATGTATTTCAAGGGACTTTTTTCGAATGTTTTATTATTTTTTCGGAAGTAGAGGATTTGTAGGTAAGCCCTGCACTTGATAGAATAAACAAATGCAACTGAAAATGCTTGATGTACATTTCGATCATTGTTTATATTTCGTTGGGAAATGAACATGTTGGTTGTTGCATATATTCTGGTAAGAGGCTAATATTTATTTCCTTGAAATCAGTGGTGTGTGATGGAGTGTAACTATGGGGAGAAGTACAAACTTGTTCACCCAAACTCACACGCATATTAAGTTGAATAAGAGGTAGAAACGAGCGTTCGTAAAAAAAATATTCGCTAACATGTGTGTAATCAAACTGATTTGCAACGGCAGATAAGCTACAGGCTTGGGATATTATCCCTTATAATACCCTACTTGAAGAAATCGAGTTACTGACACGAGAACATGGAGGAAGATTATTTGACACTCGCTCCCTCCCTCCCGAGCTTACGAAACCGTGCATATATAGTGAAGATACTTTTTTATCAAGAAAAAAACAAGGGTTCAGTATTTGATCAAAGACACAGGAAACATTTGATGAGAACTTGATCGAGTTGGGTATAATTGACATACAAGCTGTAGCTTGTATTCATGTTACATGCATATTTAGTCTTTTTACAATTGTACATTACAAATTGTAGCTAATACATTAAATATCATCGTTACAATCAACATTTTCCTTTTTTTATTCTCATTATAGCCTCTAGTTATATAGATACAGTTAAGTCACAGAAAATATTGTTTTGATAGATTTTTATGTCTACTGAGTTGCATATTTCACTGGACATCTGGCTTGGCACAACAATGACTTTCTTGATGATTATGACGCGATATTAAAATGTCATTGATACTTTAAAGTTTTCAGTTTGAACATTTATTTTTTATGAAATCTGTATAGTTTGAAGTGTATACGATATATATATTTTGTCCTAAATGACACGCTGTAAAATCGTACATTTTGAAACTAAAAGATTAATTAAAATACGTGAAACAAGATAGTATAAGCACATTTTGTACTTAGAAGGCTGTGCGAGTATACATAATGGGCAGTATTGGAAGCGAGGACAAACTTACCTGAACACCATATACAACGCAGTCACGATAGTCAATTAAGTTACTAATAACAGCCTCCAACTCTGTCGTTGACACATTTTCGCCTTTCCATCGGAATGTGTCTCCTGTCCGGTCTTTGAAGAACAGATATCCCCATTTGTCCGATACCAAGATATCACCTAAAATGGACATAAAAATGCATAAATAATATTATCTTTTACAAGCAAATATGAATTTAAAAAATATGTTTACTATTTCCATATTATTACAATTAAACTTTCTCAGAAAATTAATATTAATGACTTCGAACAGAAATTAAATCTTTCTAAAGAGAAAAAAATTATCATATTTTGAACATACTTCTCCATCAATAGTAATTTGTTAGCAAGCAACGGAAGATAAACATTTTTAAAATTAATGAGTCCAAACTATAAAAAGGATTTCTCAAATGTTACTAATTATTAGAATTAATTCCATTCTAAGACTTCACAAAACAAAAGCTGAGCCAAGTAACTAAATAAGGATATACAGGAATTTTAGAAAACGACACTGCATCAATCAGAGTCCAACTCTGTTAGGAGGGTTTTTCTGTAGGTCCCTCAGCACAGGAAGACAAAACGGTGTGCCCATAGGAAGACGAAACGGTGTGCCCATAGGAAGACGAAACGGTGGGCCCATAGGAAGACGAAACGGTGTGCCCATAGGAAGACGAAACGGTGTGCCCCTAGGAAGAAGAAACGTGAGCCCATAGGAAGACGAAACGTGTGCCCACAGGAAGACGAAACGGTGTGCCCACAGGAAGACGAAACGGTGTGCCCATAGGAAGACGAAACGGTGTGCCCATAGGAAGACGAAACGGTGTGCCCATAGGAAGACGAAACGTGTGCCCATAGGAAGACGAAACGTGCCCACAGGAAGACGAATGTAAAGAGAAATACTCTGGGGGAATGGAGGAGAGGAAGGATCTGGAGGCCGCTCACCCGAGATGAAGGCGGAGTCGCCGCGCCGGAAGACATCGTGCACCACCTTCTTGCGCGACGCCTCCTTGTCCACGTAGCCCAGGAAGGCGCGCGCCGGGTTGCCCGGCACGATCTTGCCGATGAAGACGCCCGGCTCGCCCGGCGCGCAGGGCGAGCAGAGGCCGTCGGGCCCGCGAAGGGGCTCGCCGCTCGCGGCGTCCACGCGGATCACAGAGATCGGGTAGAAGCTGGGCAGGATGCGCGACACGAAGCCGATGGCGCCCTCCGTGTTGTCCGTGTTCACTGCGCACAACGCGCACAACCCGCTACAATGCACTTGCTGCTACTCGGCACGCTTTCGCGCCCGGAACACTTCTTTTCGCGATTGCGGACGCAAAGGATACAAGTGGAGCAGGGACAGTTACAGCGACAGTATTTCGCGGTTGGCGGAGCGCTTTCAATCCGGTACAGTCACCCGTAAATGTTTTTGTAATAGTTTTGACAACATTTTAAACATTTTAATAATTGTTAGCATGGATTAAAATGCATATTCAAAACGGCAATATTCCTATATGAAGCAATAAATATGTTTTAATAATTCGAATAAAACAATTATTGTTGGCTACGAATGTAGACGGCTCCGTATGTTCGCCCCTGTATCTAGCAGTCATACAGTATTTATTTTATTGCAGGCAACCCTAGCTCGGTATTTGAGAGTCACTTCACAATTATTTCGTTTTACACTTTTACGTGAAGTTATCACTAATATATGGCCGACGAGAGCAATATATGATATACGATATTGCAAACATTAAAGCAAAATATTAATGCTCTATTGATGGTAATGAATGCGACTATGAGAATATAATTAATAATAATAATAATAATAAATTATAATAATAATTAATAATAATTAATAATTAATTATAATAATAATTAATAATAATAAATAATAAATAATAATAAATAATAAATAATAATAAATA
>BOPP01000277.1:1163168-1182365 GCA_017312745.1 Gryllus bimaculatus
CCCCGAGTAGATCTGTAAAAAGAAAGTTATATGAATTCTATGTGAATGGTGGTGTGAGGAGCAAGGAAGAATTACTTTTGCAACTTGTTTTGGCGAGTGTTTGGGTTTGTAAAGCGAAAGTCAATGGATGCTGGGCGTTTTTCCGTTTCGCTGGTTTGTCGAATGTGTTTTCGGAGCCTAAAACTAGGAGTTTCCTGCTTGACTGGCCTTTGAAAAAAGAGAAAACAGAAGAGAGAACACTTGGCAAGAAATTCTTTTTGACTGGGTTTCCCTAAACAAAACCTTTTTTCCGGTGGCCCTACCAACAAACGCTTTTTGTGTTTTTGTAGAGGCACGTAAAAATTTTTGCCCTTTATTGTTTTTCCGAACTTAAAATGTAAGAAAAAATTAAAATTTTCTCCCAATACCGTGCTTGTTCGCAGTTCATAAAAGTGAAAATTGAACAGCGCAACACTACTCAATATTTTTACTTCGGTAGATCAAGTCCTCATTGCACATTCAATTCAATGTTTTAAAATTGACACTTTATGATTTACATACCAAATTACACATTAGCGATGATTGTGGGTCAGGAACTTACATTTTATAAGAAATCGGGATATTATTTCTTCTGTAGAATATTGTTTATCTTGTGATGGTGTTGGATTTTGGTTAAAGATATATGAGGGAGAAGAAGAATTAAAGGCTGGAAGTAAAAAATCTGACACTTTCCAAAAGTTATGTACTTTTAGATATGTTTATAGAAAGGCACTGATGTTTGCCAAGGCAGAATTAATTGGAAGTAATCCAGAAATGTTTATTTGAATTTTAAAAAAATCTTTACTGGTTCTAGAAACGTTATATGTTACTTCAGTAATGACCTGGAGAAACGCTGGATGTGTCGAACGATGTGGAGTGTTGGAAGTCCCTATATACTGAATTCGCCATCGGCGATAACTCGAGATTGTTTCACTGTTATGAGATCGTTTCATAAAGTGAAGGAATAGTACATAAAAGTTATATGAAACGTATCGTTTTCCTGCAGTCTTGTCTTCATCGGAAAATTTTTGTAGGACACGCCAAAATGCCCTTATATTGCACACCATTTATTCGCTGTTTGGGCATTGGCTAAAAAAATAAGTAATGATAATTTTCAGCATAAAATGAGTTATTAAATTATTTTTCTTTGCTTGTATAATATGTCTTCTGGTCGACTACTATAGAAAGAAAGAATAGTCACGTTCTGTTTTCTATCGAGTGGCCCGCTGTTGCTTGCGCAGGTGACCGGTACAGCAACAAGGTGGCGCAGCTTTCCAGAAGGAGGCTACGCAAGGCGACAAGGTGGCGCTCATGATGGAGAATCCGGCCGTAGTTCGTGTGCCTGTGGCTGGGCTGGCCAAGTCTGGGCGTGGTGGTGCCGCTTCATCCAACTCACTGCTGCCACCACCCGCTGCTGCATCTGCCTGCGCAATGTCTCTCGGCGCGGCGCGCGTCGTCTTCGGCTTCCGAGCTGCTGGGCGGTGAGTGTACGCACGACGCACTACATCCGCACTGTCTCTCATTCATAACTCTCTTCTTTCTTTTTCTTTCGTTCTCATCTCTCTTGATTCTCTCGCTCTATCTATTATTATCTATGCTCTCTCTGTATATATCTATCTCTCTCTCTGTATCTATTCTATCTCTATCTGTAATCTATCTCTATCTCTCTCTGTATCTATCTCTACTCTCTTCTCCCTATCTTCTCTAGTCTCTTCCGTATCTCTCTCTATTCCTCTCATCCTGATTCTCCTATCTCTCTCTATCTCTCTCCCTATCTCTCCCCTATCTGCTTATCTCTCTCCTATCTCTCTCCTATTTCTCTATCTCTCTCCCTATCTCTTCTATCTCTCTTCCACTATCTTCTCTATCTCTCTCCTCTATATCTCTCTCTTCTGTCTTCCTCTCTTTTCCTTTCATTCTTCTCTTCGCTATCTATCTCCTTTCTTTTCCTTTCGTTCTATTCTCTCTTTCTTTTTTTTCCTTTTCATTTATGGGGCGATGCCGTGGGTTTGTTTGCTGTATGTGCGCAACGCTGAAGGGTGTCATCGGAGCCGGCGAGTGTATGCGTAAGTCGTATGCGTATGCCGTGTGCGTGTGCGTGTGCGTGTGCGTGTGCGTGTGTGGTGTGCCGTGTAGAAGCCGCTGAGGGAGTGGCGAGCCAGCCACGAGAAGTGTTCGTGGGTGCGCAGCGTGGGTGTTTGTGTGTTGTGTGGTGTTTGCGGCGTAGTGATTTGTGTGTGTTGGTGTGCCGCAGCGGTAAGGACGTGGCAGGGCAGCTGCCCTCGGGCAGCTGCTGCTGCGCTGGGGGCCCGAAGCCCCCGCGACCCTCGGACCTGGGCGAGCGTCACCTGCCCGAGCTGCCTTGGCGCGCGTTGCGGGGAACGGCGCCGCCCCGTCCCGAGGTGGCCGACCCGCCGCGCTACCGGACGCACATGCCTACATCTACATCGGGCACCACCGGCCTGCCAAGGCCGCCGTCATCGACCACTTTCGCGGTGAGCTGCCCTACCCAATGGCGTAACTTTAAGACGAACTCAACATTACCTCGGTATTTTTCATTTAATCACAAACGTCCTAAGGTTAGTAAAGGGAATGAGTTCTATCTATAGTTTATCCCTACCCGTCCTACCTGTTTTTTTCCCCCTAACCCAAAAAACCCTGGGGGGTCCCCTTAACTGTCCTACCTGTTCTAGACCCTTCCTACCCTGTCCTACCCTGTCCCTACTCTGTTCCTACTGTCCTAGCCTGTCTCCTGTCCTATCCCTTGTCCTAACCTGTCCTAGCCCTGTCCTGACCGTGTCCTATCGCTGACCCATCCTGACCTACGCCCCTGACCTATCCCTGACTTACCCTGACTGCCTGCAAACTCCTGCGCTGGATACACATTGTCCAAACCACCCTTCTTCCAACAGCCCTCCCACTGCCCTATCATCAACCTGTCAATGCCCGTTCTCACCATAGCTTGGCCTCATCACTGCTATCATGATTTAACACCACCACCACCACCAACACACCACCATCACCACCACCATGCATCGTCATTAGGCAGTTGTAAACAGAAGCGCCATTAAATAGGCACTCTCCTTGAGAAATGTCGCAATCATCAATTTGCAATTGCAAATTTCTCTGAACCTATGAAATGAATAAAAAGGCATTTTTATTATAAACGTACTTGTTTTCAAAAACGGCTTAATTTGTTCTTCGAGGATTTTCTCATACTTTTCGAAAATATTCGCAAAATACTGAAAGAGAACCACTTTAAATATTTGCTCTGATGTGTAGTGAGGGCCTAATGTTTATCTATTTCTTCTTGGTCGATAACGTTTGTTTGAAGGGTAGGGTAGAAAAATCCATAAAGTTGAAATAAAACTGAAGATGGAAGGTGTAATGAAATCCAACCAAGATGTTTGTTCTATATATTAAGAAAAAATTTAAAAAATGGCGAAGTATGCTACGCATTTTACGCTTTCAGTAAAAGATTTCATAAAAAATTGTTTCCAATTATTACAATGACAGATACAAAACAACGTAAAAATAGATTGAATTGTTTTTTATATCATGAAAATAATGCACCGACAATATAAAAAATGGCAGTACATTGAAACTGCCAGATCACTTCAATTTTTATTTATTTTAGATTAAACAATGAACCAAGTGATAGATTGGGGGGTTTGAAAAATAGCACTTAATAGGAAGTTACGTATTCCGATAATGATGCAGTGTGCGTCAGGGTCCTGGTCCATGCAGGATTTAGAATCAGTTGAATAACTTCGGCAGCCGGGCAAGCGATACCAACGAATCGTACATTTATTTTTTTTGCCAAATATTATCGACTCTCCTTTGCATTTCTTCAAGTATAGAAATCAATTATCGGAGTACATGTCTACATTATGATCTGTAGAACGCATGCGGGTTCACCCAAGGTATTCTTTTTTCTTTATTTCACTTTGATATGAACGTATGAGCATCCTCTCACTTTTATGAATGTGATAGTGATGAAAATTTAACGTTTGATACGCTGTGAATACGCTAAAAGTAACTAATGTGTTCTAAAAAAGTAATTACCTGTAACCTGTACACGTTGCAAATAGTTTCTACAAGAGTGGCGAACACATTTCGAGTTTAGGATGAACAGCACAAATGCAATTATACTTAATCATAATTTCATGCTACAGTATATGATCAGGGGGGATGAATGGAGAGCCGATTCTTGCATACCTTTTTACTGTTTTGGGACAAAGAAATATAAAGGGAGATTCTGTTCACGATTCCAGGCCAAGATTGGACACGAGACCAGCTGCGCTGTATAAATTGTTGATAGAAACTGAAAAACAAGAATGTGGCTGATGTAAGGAACAATTTGACTTTTCAATTCGTCATAAGTGATGTATTTATATACTCATGAAAGCTCTTTGACAAGATTGTGTCGATGAGTTTTTGTATTATCTTGACCTGTGGACGAAGCGGCCGCTCTCCATAAAGGGCCGTGTTGAACCGAAAGAGGTGTGAGGAAGTGGAGGTGGCGAGAAAACATCGCCTTGTCAGCCGCTCGGAAACAGTGTGACTGAGGCAAGCGCCTTTGCGCGTGGGACATGGTACCGGCTTTCGCCGCTTCCTCCGCTTGACCACGACCCGCCGGTCCCGGTCTGCACCCTCTCATGACGTCCTTTCTTCACCTGTCGCCCCGTTCGTCTCCACATTGCGGCCCACGTATGCACGCCCCACCCTCATAGCCTTCACACTACGGCCCCACTACCCAATTTCCTCTCTATTACAAATCTCCCCACCCTTTGTCTGCCCTCCCCCTTTCGTCTCGCCCTCCCCTTTCGTCTCGGCCTCCCCTTTCGTCTCGCCCTCCCCTTATCGTCTCGCCCTCCCCTTCGTCTCGCCCTCACCGCCTTTCGTCTCGCCCTCCCCTTTCGTCTCGCCTCCCCCTTCGTCTCGCCCTCCCCTTTCGTCTCGCCCTCCCCTTTGTCTCGCCTCCCCTTTCGTCTCGCCTCCCCTTCGTCTGCTCCCCTTTCCGTCTCGCCCTCCCCCTTTCGTCCTCGCCCTCCCCTTTCCGTCTCGATCTCCCCCCCCTTTCGCTCCTCGCCCATCCCCCTCATCCCGTCTCGCCCTCCCCTCTATGCGTCTCGCCCTCCCCCTCTTCGTCTCGCCTCGCCGTCTTTCGTCTCGCCCTCCCCTTTCGTTCGCCCTCCCCCTTTCGTCTCGCCCTCGCCCTTTCCGTCCTCGCCCTCCCCCTTTGTCTCGCTCCCACCTTTCGTCACTCGCCCCCCTTTCGTCTCGGCTCTCCCTTTCGTCTCGCCCTCCCCCTTTCGTCTCGGCCCTCCCCCTTTCGTCTCGCCCTCCCCCTTTCGTCTCGCCCTCCCCTTTCGTCTCGCCCTCCCTCGTCTCGCCCTCTCCTTCGTCTCGCCTCTCCCTTTCGTCTCGCCTCTCCCTTTCGTTCGCCCTCTCCTTTGTCGTCTCGCCCCTCCCCTTTTCGGTCTCGCCTCTCCTTTCGTCTCGCCCTCCCCTTTCGCCTCGCCCCTCCTTCCACTCGACCTTTCGCCTTCGCACGAAGCGCTCGACGCAAGTCCAGTGTTGGACCGTTATCGCGGAAGGACATGTTGTTTGTGCTGTGCAACATCGACTCTTCCCAACAATTCGTCAGAAAGAGGCTTTCGAGTGGAAGTCGAGGTTGAAAATCCGACCTGTTGGTGCTCATGCCAAGAATGAAGTGCGATCCGTCTTGTTTAAGGTCGGACTACTCGTCGTTTAATTAAGGCAGGGGCCAATTTGGGAGGCGGTGCTACATTCAGGATAAAGAGAGATTGAATGTGGATTTGAGATAAACGCTAATATGACATTGCATTTAGCCATTCTATGTGATATCATGGAATAATACTATGTTGCTAAAACAGCACATACCTTCTCGCCCCATATTTCATGGCAAAACGTTAAGCAAAGTACTCAAATTTTCGAAAAATTGTAGATGACTTTATTTCAACGTCTATCGTTAGAGCCGATTTTATTAAGGGGAAAATGTCCCAATCTTTAAAATATTTTTAGTTGTACGATGCACGCCGGAAAAATATTGAACATTTTTGCAGTTTTAGAAAAATCAGTTTTCAAAACTAACATGAGACTCTGTGCCAGCACTTAAACGTATTTCACAGTATCCAACAATAAAAATTTACTCAACGTCGTTGGAGACTTTTTTTTTAAAAAAACTTGGTAAATGTCCCATTTTGGAAATGGTAAGCAAAGTTTGGGA
Source organism: Gryllus bimaculatus (assembly GCA_017312745.1). Lineage (NCBI taxonomy): Eukaryota > Metazoa > Arthropoda > Insecta > Orthoptera > Gryllidae > Gryllus > Gryllus bimaculatus. The sequence goes on from BOPP01000277.1 coordinate 1,169,440, forward strand.
TTAAACATGCCGGGATAACATACGTTAGTTGTTTTCCATAATTTAACTACTGAATTTATCCACTTTTCGTTGCCAGGGTTATGTAATTACTTTTCAGCTGAAAATGGATGCAGTTTTCTCTCGACAGATTGCGTAACTTTCTTTCTACTCTAGCAGCAATAAGTAAAAATAGAATACGTTGAAAATTGCTAGCAAATATGCTCGTCATGCAATCGATCCATTCCCAAACCAGACAGTCAGGTTTCAAGCTTACCTTTGTCTTTTCGCAGCATTACACGCTTACGATTCTAAAGAATTTACCTTCCCCGGAAATGGTGAACTTCATCTTTGCAGCGTACAATTTTGCTTTGCACAGAAAATTGATTTTAAATAGATTATATTTTACAAGCTCATGTTGTTGGCTAATCCACACGAGTTTGCCATTGAATTCAATTGATTGTCCTACTTCATTTTAGATTAAAGATCAAACGTTCATTGTTGAGATAAATTTTGTTATGTATTTGAAACAATTAAAGCATTGTTTTAATTTGTGACTTTGCATCGAAATACTTATTTATAACATGTTCATGCAAATTCCCTGGCCATTCGGAAAGTATAATATAGAAATAGTTTTGTCTTTGGCGAATTGTGTACGCCCGAATCAAAATATTGTTCTTCTGCGTCTAGCGCTCCTAAGTGAATAGTCTGTAAACGTCAAGGTAATCCATGATTTTTGTTTCCATATCATTCAGAACTGTCTAGCTGACGGCAGCACTCTGTACGATACACGTGTAATGCAGACTAGAAACATTCTTCAGTACGACGTTATTTTGTTTGAGACTCGCACAGAATAGTCGTATACTAAATTTGTTGGGCAACATTAGCATAACGTCATCCATATAGCGAGTTTTCTATGAAATATTGCTTCAAGTTTGTGTAAACAAAAAACAAACAACAAACAACAAACAACCCAACAACAACGCAACAACAAAATCTATGTAATGCATTAATCCATCAATGTTTTCGCTATTACTTTGTAAAACATATTAACGTATGTGTGTCCGTTAGACGTACACTTGGAAGATTAGATACTTTTCCGTTACATAACTAATATTTCCGGTATTCTTGGGAGTGATGCATTTTTGGCAACGAGAAATTGAGAATTAACCATCTGATGTTCGCCAGTAGTAAAGCCAGTTCCTGTGCGGCTCACTTCTACATGTTTAAATGATTTCGAATAGCATTACAGAAAATTGACTCACAAGTAATTGCGGTCTCGTGTTGGAAGTAATTTTTTCCGATTTCCGTAATTTTTGGTTGCTCCATTCCTCAGTTCCCTTCTAATTGTCTTCAAGAAAATTTCTTTTAATTAATTTACTTCTCTCTCTTTGCATTTATGGAAGTGGAATGTTTTCTTCAGATGTAAGGAAATCTTGTAATCTGAGCACTGAATCCTTGCATTATTAATTTTTCATGCAATATATAATAAATAATAATAATAATAATAATATATAATAATAATCATAATAATTATTATTATTATGTTAGTGATGTCCCTTATAATTCTTCGCATCTGCTTGTGTTGAAGGATTTTGGGATTGTTTAGCTGGGCACTGAATACTCAAATCTTTGATGACCCTAGCACCGAGGTCGGGTCACAAGTAATCATTCGGGTCTGAAGAGTACATGATGGTTGGTGTTATTGGGGAGCTGCAGTGTTGTTTCCTCTTTTTTTCATTTTTTAATTTTTTTATTTATTAGAATAACATGATACATACATCGTAACTTCAGGTAACAAACTTTTACATTTGTAGTTTTTAGCGACTTAAATTAACCTACATAAACTAACTTGAATAAATCTACTAAATCTAACTATGAAGGGTCAGGAGCTACAAGGTGCCTTACTTATCCTCCAACCTCGGCTGGAAAGTTTCAAAATGCTTGAATCAGCAAAGTGTTTCTACTTGTGTCCGAAATCTATGATTTGAGCCAGATTAAATTTGAGTAAGTGATAAGATTGGTTGATACGTGATATAATTTTCTGGAATATCTCGATATGAATGGATTATATACGGGACATTTAATTGATTTCGGGCACTGTGGATTTTGAATGAATCATGGGGCCTTTGTAATTTGTTTTCTGAATTATTATTTTGAATAATTTGTATTTTTGAAAGTTCGTTTCAGCCAAGCATTTAACCAAATTAGGGCACCATAAATGATATATGTTTGGATAAATATCGTTTATATAAGGAGTATTGCAATTGTTTGAGCGAAAATTTACTTTGAAAATTTATCAGTGGTTTTTAATCCGAGGTTTTTACTTAAGCGTGTTCTTTTTGGCGGGTTATATGGTAATTATTCTTTGTAGTAATTTCGTCGAATCGAGACGTACTCCTAAGTATTCGATGGGAGGCCGCAGAGTGCTAAGGGTGGTCGTGTGTGGGCATAGGTTCTTCTTCAACGCCGCGCATCAGCTGATGGCGGGCTTCAAGGCCACGACCGCTTTTACACGCCGCTGCCGCTCTACCCACACGGCTGGCGGCTCATGTCGGTGGCGGCCAGGCGGCTGCTGTTCGGCGGCCTGTCGTCATTCGCGCAGTTCTCCGCTCCGCCTAGTTTCCCAGACATCGCCGCTAACGAGTCACGGAGGCAACCCCCACCCTCACCCCTCACCCACCTCACCCCACCACCCTCCACTACCCACCCCACCCCACCCCTCAACCCACCCTTACCCCCCTCACTTCCCGACCCACCCTCACCCCCACTCACCGGCGACCATCACCCCCACCCCACCCTCACCCCCACCCCCTCACCACACCCCCTCACCCACACCCCCTCACCCACCCACCCTCACCCCACCCACCTCACCCCCCCCCACCGTCACCCCACCACCCTACCCCCACGCCCACCTCACCCCACTCCCACCCTCCCTCCCTACTCCACCCTGCACGCCACCCACTCCTCACCTCCCACTCCACCTCTCACCCTCACTCCACCCTCAGTACATGCAATATGTGCATTTAATGCATTTTTAAAACATGTTACTGTGTTTGGAATGTGCAAGCTGCAGTGTCTCCCACTCCCACTGCCGACTCCCAATCCCCATCTCTTTTTTTTGCGCGATCTGTGTCGATGGGGATGATAGTTTTATAAATATCTTGACTTTCTGAACTTCTAAGTCGTAAGGGATGAAAGAGGATACGAAATAAAGGATCATTTTTAATTTAGTATTGTAGGTGTTTTGCTTCATATCAGAAAACGAGTAATTTTTTTGTAACCAGTGGGATCTTGATCATACTCATCTGGTCCAGATTTGTCTATGATCCGACGCATGACCATCATTGAACCTCTTCCAAAATTTCATGGGACTCCCAGGGGTTCTATACGACCCGTTCGGAAGAGGTGCGGATCCAACCAATTATTTTGGAGGGCCGCATCGTAGATTTTTTTGTTAAATAATAAACCATTTGTATTGTATTCGTATATTATTTTGTAGTGTATACAGGGCGAGTCATGTTAACTTATAGACATTCTATATGTAATTTTGAAACTGTTAAAGGTTGCTGCAAATGCAGTTTTACGGACCGTGCAATGAGGGAATGTGAATCATTGATACGTGTATTCATTTCTATGTTAATCTCTTGGATTTTACGAGATATTTTGGGGTAAAGTAGTTTTTTCAAATAGGCCGAAAAAAATATGTATAATATATCTAATGACGAGCATAAAAAGAATTCCAATGATAAACATATTGTCGTTCATAAACATTTTTTTTTGTAACACTCGCAACAGTTTGTGACAGTTTTGTGTACTGCGCAAGTTTAAAGTTCTTGCAGTGTTAGGTTAAAGTGCTTAATGAGTTTTCACGGCATGTAGAGGGAAGGGACGTAATTGATACGTGTTATTCATTTTCTATATCTCTTTGGATTTACGAGATATTGGTAACGGTAGTTTTTTTTTCAAATAGGCCGAAAAAATATGTAATGAATATATCACGACGGGCATAAAAGAATCCATGATATAACATAATGTTCGTATGTTCAATAAGCCATTTTTTTGGTAACACTGCAGACGTTTTGTGACAGTTTTGTGTCTACTGGCGACTAGTAACAGGTGTTTGCAATGTAGGTTAAGTTGCTGGCAATGCAAGTTTCACGACGTGCATGAGGGAATGTGACTAATTATACGTGTATTTCATTTCTATTTTATCTCATGGAATTTTACGAGATATTTCGGTAACGTATTTTTTCAAAATAGGCCGAAAAATATGTATAGATATATCATCGACGAGCACAAATAAGAATCCAATGATAAACATATTGTGTATATTACGCCCTGAGGAAGAAATCGCAGAATTGCGACCGAAACGTCGGCAAACCTCGCCATGGACGCGGCGTCACCCGGTCAGCCTAGTAATATACTGACTCAGCCGCGGAAGCCCTACGCTCCCACCTACTATTGTCGTACGTTTCAATAAGTCATGTTTTTTTTAGCAACACGCCAAGCAAGGTATGTGACAGTGTTGGGTGCTGCGTCAGGTGGCGCAGTACATCGGCGAGATGTGCCCGCTACGTGCTGGCGGGTGCCGGCGCACGCCGAACGACGCCAAGCACAAGCGCGGTCGTCTTCGGCAACGGGCTGAGCCCTGCAGATCTGGCGCCTTCGTCAAGCGCTTCGCCATCCCGCGCGTCGCAAAGAGTCTACGGGGCCCCGAGGGCAACTGCCAACAATCGGTGAGCGCCGAAGCGAGCAACTTCTTTTTCTTTTTTTTTTTTTTTCTTTTTTTCTTTTTTTTTCCTTCCTTTTTTTTCCTTTTTTTTTTCCTTTTTTTTTCCTTTTTCCCCCTTTTTTTTCTTTTTTTTTCCTTGTTTCTTTTTTTTTCTTCCTTTTTTTTTTCTTTTTTTTCTTTTTTTTTCTTTTTTCTTTTTTTCTTTTTTTCTTGCTACTTCCTAGCCCTTCAGGCTCCATTCACGGTGCAACGTTAACATAAGCATGGTGTTTGACGTTTAATAGTAATGTAGTAGTAAAGGAGAAAAGGTGGATGCGCATTATTGTACGTTGAATGAATCTTTGACTTTCCGAAAGCACGTGCTAGGCACATGCTGGTCTAATGAATAATAGTTCTTACACACTGCTGCTCAAATGCGCAGCCCTGCCTCGGCGTGTCCTGGTGAAGCCGCTTACCTGCGGTCAACCGGCACCATCGGCTGCTAATTGAGTCACCCGGCGACGAGGAGAAGGAGAGGATTGATTGATTAGTGATTCCGTAGTGCGTCAACTGCTGATATTTAGTCTTTAACGTCATGGTGTTTTTATCAGGGTTCTTGCGGTTCCTAATCCTCCGCTGATAGCGAGAATTCGGCACGCACCAACGTCGCTTGCGGAATTTTCCCTAACCAGTATTTCCTACCCGCGTGGTACCGGCCCAGCCAAGACAAGCTCTAACTCTCGACGGATTGTCCCAAAACGTGTTAGTGTAGTGCATGTTAGTGTACACGTGTGTTATAAGGCTAAGGATAGGGGCAAGGAAGGAAGGAAAGATCGCGCGCCGATCCGGGGCCGTTTGTTAGGGTAATGCTCCGGCATTCGCCTGGTGATGATCGAGAAACCACGGAATACTAACCTATCGAGCAGCTGTCCGCTTAGAATTCTCCTCCAAAACTGCGGCCTGACTTCGACTAGCTATTAACTGAAGATGAACACGCTGCCACCGCCGGCATTCGAACCCTAAGACCTCGCGGTGAGAGGCACTGGTAGGGAAGGGTGGGGAGTCTGCATCGGGAATGATCCGGCTCTAGTGTAGTGAACGGAAAGGCACGCGGTCTTCTGCAGAGGACTGCTGCGGCAGTTTGGCTACATTTTTTGTATTTGATTGCACTGAAATTACAACACCGTATGAATTTGGGTACTAAATCAGAAACGTACGTCAAGTAACCGAACTGGTACTTTTCAGATTCAAGTTACTTGCGCAGACAGAATGTCATGGACTAATTTAATTTTTTTAAATTATTAATTGTTAGTTTTTATATTGACTATAACTTGAAATGTTGCCCTAAATCGTTACAGTGCACTTGCGCTGTAAGTCCAGCCGAAGAAAGACAGAGTGCTGGAATATCATGTGGTCCCAAGATATTTACTGGAAGTTTTTAGTAATCATTGGACGCAATTACTCCTAACAAAAAAGACTACGGAATGCGATAACAGTTGAATATCAATATACTACATCGTCACAATTTGGCACGCAAGACCGTACTTGTTCCATTCCACTTAAGATAAGTTAGTCATAAGCAGATCTGGTTGAGTCTTTCGTAATCTGTCCTTGTTAAAGTGCCGTCTTCCTGAGTAATCTGAGAATTTTGCGTGATGATCTAAAAAAAGGCGTCCTAATTGAACTAGTGAAGAACATTAATGATGTAGTGTACTGTCAATAAATGCCCAAAACTCATAGAAAACCATAGAAATTGTTTTAAAATGATATGTATATGGGCCCCAGAGATCTAAGGAGATGTACTGCGACTGCATACATTCACATCTCCTTTTATCGTGGTTTTAAGCTCATATTTTAATCACACATATAATCATGCCATTGTTTTTTCGTTTTGTCACGGGGACGTAGATAATTATAACTGTTATGTTTTGTTATTCACAATATACACAAACTAGGTTATGGGTTCTTCCTAGAGGAAAGAGCGAAGTCAGAATACAGTTTGGGAAATGATTTTGATAATAGAGGAGTGTATGTGATTTCTATTATTTACTGGTTACATATTCTGTTTTAATGTCCGCTTTATGAGTTACGCAAATATTTGTATCAAGATAAAATCTATCATTAATTGCAATACATAACATCTATTTACCATTCTGCGCTGATTTCTACTGATGTGTGCTACAGCCCATGGCTTGTGTCAGTAGCAAAAAGAGTTAAACTGATCACCACATGGTTATGAATAGTCCTAAATTTTCTGTATATAGATGAATACATACTATTATTCTATATAATTAAATAATATATTAATATTGTGGTTTTATTATTAAACATCACTTTTCCAGATCATCGGAAAAATCAGCGAATCACTTGGAAAAACCTATGAACGCCTTGCCCCAAATTGCGCACGATGGGCTTGCTCGCCTCTTTGCATGAATTCCATTCGTCGTCCACGGAGAAGTAGCCGTGGCGAAGATTAGGCATCTACCGGATGGGCGATTGGAGCCTCCATGGTTTCTCTGGAATCTCCAAGCTGGATTGCGTCCTCCAAGGCTAACAGGGTATATAAACTGACGATCAGGGAAATCCATTTGGAATATCGAGTGTTGTTTTTATACAGCTTAGAGGCTTCTCTTTTTTTCTCGGAGGTTATGAAACTGTCTTCGTCGGAAGAATAGCATGATCTTCACCATTAGCTTATTATCGTTAGGATAGCACCTTTTTAACGTCCACATGAGCGCAAAATGTTTACATTGCGTATTAATAATTATCAGTGAGAAATAAATGTACTCCTTTAGCAGAAGGGGTAGGGGTTCTACACAACCCGTATTTTCTGCATTAATTCTTGCTCTCCAATTGCGGAAATTCAGACAATTAAACAAAATGAGACCTGTGCCAATCTTTTCAGCTTTACTTCCTATCGAAGGACAAAGTTAATAAGACATTTTGGAGCAATTTTCGAGAAAAATTAACATGGTTGAAGACTTCATGTAAAAGTAGCCGGGGCGGACCCGCGCGCGTCAAAATCAAATATCCGTTTCAATTCGAAGGCCGCAGAGTTCCATTTAATCAATTGGGAAATATCAATTTGGAAAAAGTTTTGAGCCTTGCGCTATCGTTGAGTTACAGAATAGTCCGTTTTGGCCTGTCAATCGATTTTTCCAAGTCAGCTGACTCATGAAAACTTGGATTCTGATAACAATGTAGAGGATGTAATCTTACTATACATGAATACATTATCCACTTTTTTGTTACCGGGGTCCGACAAAGAGTTTTTCTGTGAAATATCGCGATTTTCCACTGCAAGATTAACAATATTTCCATTCGTCTTACGTAATAAGGTTGAGTAAAGAAAAAAAAAAACAGTATGCCTTTGTGGTAAGGGTATGAGAGTTGCTATATTTATGAAAATTAATTGTTCAAAAAAAGTATATATTAAATTAATGTGTAAAAATTATTTTCATTGCCAAATTATATTTTAGTTTTGGGTGTACTTTCACATTCCTTTTGTTTGTCATTGTGCGTGGATTTCGGTCTGCGATGCAATGGAATAGAATTCAGTTAAATGTCCCGTGGAGAAAATCTAATGTTACTCACCTCCCCTCTGCCAACACACACACACACACACACACACACACACGTACACACACACACTCACTAACACAGGACACTCACACAAATTAACAGTTGCCGCATGTAAGAATCTAATATCATTGAAATAGGACTATTCGAGCCTTTGAAGAAACAGGCGCTTAACGCTTACAGTTTCGAGTTTTAGATTTTATTTTTTCTTTGGATTCAAATATATAATATTAAATTGATGGTTAAACTTTTTTAATAATCGTTAAAAAAATTATATAATCACCATTGAAAAATTGTCTAATCGGGTGTCCAGGGCGGTCTCGTCGGCCCCCGCCAACCTTTAACTAACGCCTTGCTGCGACGCCAATTTGAGAGGCGGACTGTCGCAGGCGACAGTGCATCGCGATCGCATCCTCACGCCGCCTACGCGCCCTCGCAATCGCTCGCCGCGCCGATTTTCCAGGGGCTTGGCCGGCGGCTGAAGCGATGCAAAGCGAAAATGCATAAACACCGGCGCGGGGTCGCGCCATTGCCATGCAGATGGCTGGCGAGCAAATCACCAACTCCTGGCGCCGCCGCTGCAGGCGCTAATGACGCGTCCACGGACGTCCACTGCGGTCCGAGGACATCGCGGCCGGAATGAAACGCAGGCTTGAGGCCGTTCTTTTGTTTTGTTTTTAGCTCGAGCGTGGATTTTCCACCCGTAGCCACTTACGCTTGTCAACCGCAAAGACGTGTTTTATCGTGTTGTTCTTTGACCTGCGCTCTCTTGTTTTTTTGCGAGTGGGGGGGGGGGAGGGGGTGAACAAACGCGCAACCTTCCTGACACACGTAAACGAAAACTAAAGAACAACACGAAAAACACTTCTGCGGTTGACAATGGTAAGTGGCTACGGGTGGAAAATCCACGCCGAGTAAAAACAAAACAAAAGAACGGCTCAAGCCTGCGTCATTCAGGCCGCTGATGTCTCGACCGCAGTGGACGTCCGTGGACGCGGTCATTAGCGCTGCAGGCGGCGGCGGCGCCAGGAGTTGGTGATTTGCGTCGGCCAGCTATCTGCATGGCAATGGCGCGACCCCGCGCCGGTGTTTTGCATTCGCTTTGCATTCGCTTCAGCCGCCGGCCAGCCCCTGGGAAATCGGCGCGGCGAGCGATTGCGAGGGCGCGTAGGCGGCGAGTGAGTGAGTGCGATCGCGGATGCAGCTGTCGCTTGCGACAGTCGCGCTCTCAAATTGGCGTCGCAGCAATGGCGTAGTTAAAGGGTGGCGGGGGGCGACGGACCGCCCCGCATGACACCGATTAGACAATTTCATACGTGGAATTATATCATTTTAACGACTTATTTAAAAAGTATACACATTAATAGTTTTACATTTGAATCAAAGAAAAGTAATAATGCAATCTAAAACTCGAAACTGTAAGCGTTGAGCGCCTATTCTTCAAAGGTCAAAGAGTCTCTTTTTCAATGATTATTTTATCTTAATGCGTGAACTTTAATTTGTGTATGTGTGTGTGTGTGTTGGGAGGGGAGTGATACCATTAGATTTGCTCCAGGGGACATTAACTGAATCTATTCCATTGCATCGCAGACCGAAATCCACGATCAATGACAAGACAAAAAGGAAATGTGAAAGTACACCCAAAGAACTAAAATATAATGTGGCAATGAAATAAATTTTTACACATTAATTTAATATATACTTTTGAACAATATTTTCATTAATATACAACTCTCATACCCTACCACTAAAAGGGCATACTTTTTTTTTTTTTGCTTACTCAACTTATTACGTAAGAAGTAATGGGAAAATATTGTAATCATGCGGTGAAAATCTGCGATGTTTCGACAGAAAAACTCTTCGTCGGACCCTGGTAACAAATAGTGGATAAATGTTGTTCCCATGTATAGTAAATTACATCCTCTGACATTATGTAGTCATAAGTTTTATGGGGTCGTTGACATGGAAAAATCGATTGACGGCAAAACGACTATATATAGTCAACGCTAGCTGCAAAAGTGCTCAAACATTTTTTTCAATTAACGATATTTCCAAATTGTTTTAAAGGAACATTAGGGCCTGCGAGTTTAAATCTGATATTTGGTTTTTTGACGGTACTTTACATGAAGTTTCAACACTTGTTAATTTTTCTCGAAAATTGCTCCAAATTGTCATCTTAAAGTTTGTCCTTCAATAGCGTAAGTAACTCTGAAAAGATTGTCGCAGGTCTGATTTTTGTTTAATTTTCTGAATTTTCCACAATTGGAGAAGCAAACATTGATGCGAAAAAATACGGGTTGTTGTAGAACCCCTACTTTGCTAAAGGAGTACATTATTTCATCACTGATAATTATAATGACGCAAGTTAAACATTTGTGCGCTCATGTGACGTTAAAAAGGATGCTATCCTAACGATAATAGCTAATGGTGAAGATCATGCTATCTTCCGACGAAGACAGTGTCATAACCTCCGAAAAAAGAGAGAGCCTCTAAGCTGAATAAAAAAAACAACAACTGGTATTCCAAATGGATTTCCCTGATCGTAGTTTTATACCCTGTTAGCCTTGAGAAGCAATCCAGCTTGGAGATTCCAGAGGAACATGGGGGTCCAATCGGCCCATCCGGTAGATGCCTATCTTCGCACGGCTACTTCTCCGTGGACGACGAATGGAATCTCATGGCAATGAGGGAGCAAAAGCCCAGTCGTGCGAGCAATTTGGGGCAAAGCGGTTCATAGGTTTTTCCAAGTGATTCGCTGATTTTTCCGACTGATCTTGAAAAGTGATGGTTTAATAATAAAACACTAATATAATAATATCATTATGTAATTATATAAGAATAAATGTATGTATTCATTATATTACAGAAATTTAGACTATTCATAACCATGTGGTGAATCAGTTAACTCTTTTTGCTACTGACACAAGCCATTGGGCTAGCAACACATCATTAGAAATCAGCGCAGATTGGTAACATAGATTTTATGTTTGCAAGTAATGATAGATTTATTTGATACAAATATTGCGTAACTCATAAAAGCGACATTAAAACTAGAATATGTAACCATAAAATAATAGAAATCACATACACTCCTCTATATTCAGAAATAATTTCCAAACTGTATTCTGACTTCCGCTCTTTCCTCTAGGAAGAACCCATACCTAGTTTGTGTATATTGTGAATATAACAAAACATACAGTTTAATTATCTACTTCCCCCGTGAACAAACGAAACAATGGCATGATTATATGTGTGATTAAAATATGTGCTTAAAACCACGATAAAAAGGAGATGAATGTATGGCAGTACGAGTACATCTCCTAGATCTCTTGGGCCCATATACATATCATTTTAAAACAATTTTCTATGGTTTTCTATGAGTTTTGGGCATTTATTGACAGTACACTACATCATTAATGTTCTTCACTAGTTCAATTAGACGCCTTTTTTTTAGATCATCACGCAAAATTTCAGATTCTGCAGGAAGACGGCACTTTAACCAAGGGCAGATTACGAAACTCAACAGATCTGCTTATGACTATACTTATTTTGAAGTGGAATGGAACAAGTACGTCTGGTGCAAATTGTGACTGTAGTATATGATATTCAACTGTTATCGCATTCCGTAGTCTTTTTTGTAGAGTAATGCGTCACAATGATTACTAAACTTCCAGTAAATTATCTTGGGACACATGATATTCCAGCACTCGTCACTTGTCTTTTCTTTCGGCTGACTTACAACGCAAGTGACTATGTAACGATTTAGGCAACATTCAAGTTATAGTCATTTTGAACCTAACAATTAATAATTTTAAAAAAATAAAATTAGTCCATTGGAAATTTCTGTCTGCAAGTACCTTGAATCTGAAAATACCAGTTCGGTACTGACGTACGTTCTGATTTGTACCCAATTCATAAGCGGTGTAATTCAGTGCAACTCAAATACAAAAAATGTAGCCAAACTGCCCGCAGCAGTCCTCTGCAGAAGACCGCGTGCCTCTCGCGTTTCACTACACTAGAGCCGATCATTCCCGAGAGACTCCCCACCCTTCCTCTCCAGTGCCTCTCACCGCGAGGTCCTAGGGTTCGAATGCCGGCGGTGGCAGCGTGTTCATCTTCAGTTAGATAGCTAGGTCGAGTTCAGCCGCAGTTTGGAGGAGAATTCTAGCGGACAGCTGCTCTGATAGGTAGTATTCCGTGGTTTCTCCGATCATCACCAGGCGAATGCCGGAGCAGTACCCTAACAAACCGGCCACGGATCGCGCGCGATCTTTCCTTCCTCTTCCTTGCCCTATCCTTAGCCTTTACACACGTGTACACTAACATGCACTACACTAACACCGTTTTCGGGAAACCAGTCGAGAGATTAGAGCTTGTCTTGGCTGGGGCGGTACCACGCGGGTAGGAAATACCTGGTTAGGGAAAATTCCCGCAAGCCGACGTTGGTGCGTGCCGAATCTCGCTATCCAGCGGGAGGATAGAACCGCAAGAACCCGTGATAAAAACAACCATGACGCTTAAAGGACTAATATCAGCAGTTGACGCACTACGGAATCACTAATCAATCAATCCTCTCTTCTCCTCGTTCGCCGGGTGACTCAACGAGCAGCCGATGGTGCCGGTTGACCGCAGGTAAGCGCTTCACCAGGACACGCCG
>BOPP01000277.1:1182390-1194312 GCA_017312745.1 Gryllus bimaculatus
CCCCGAGTAGATCTGTAAAAAGAAAGTTATATGAATTCTATGTGAATGGTGGTGTGAGGAGCAAGGAAGAATTACTTTTGCAACTTGTTTTGGCGAGTGTTTGGGTTTGTAAAGCGAAAGTCAATGGATGCTGGGCGTTTTTCCGTTTCGCTGGTTTGTCGAATGTGTTTTCGGAGCCTAAAACTAGGAGTTTCCTGCTTGACTGGCCTTTGAAAAAAGAGAAAACAGAAGAGAGAACACTTGGCAAGAAATTCTTTTTGACTGGGTTTCCCTAAACAAAACCTTTTTTCCGGTGGCCCTACCAACAAACGCTTTTTGTGTTTTTGTAGAGGCACGTAAAAATTTTTGCCCTTTATTGTTTTTCCGAACTTAAAATGTAAGAAAAAATTAAAATTTTCTCCCAATACCGTGCTTGTTCGCAGTTCATAAAAGTGAAAATTGAACAGCGCAACACTACTCAATATTTTTACTTCGGTAGATCAAGTCCTCATTGCACATTCAATTCAATGTTTTAAAATTGACACTTTATGATTTACATACCAAATTACACATTAGCGATGATTGTGGGTCAGGAACTTACATTTTATAAGAAATCGGGATATTATTTCTTCTGTAGAATATTGTTTATCTTGTGATGGTGTTGGATTTTGGTTAAAGATATATGAGGGAGAAGAAGAATTAAAGGCTGGAAGTAAAAAATCTGACACTTTCCAAAAGTTATGTACTTTTAGATATGTTTATAGAAAGGCACTGATGTTTGCCAAGGCAGAATTAATTGGAAGTAATCCAGAAATGTTTATTTGAATTTTAAAAAAATCTTTACTGGTTCTAGAAACGTTATATGTTACTTCAGTAATGACCTGGAGAAACGCTGGATGTGTCGAACGATGTGGAGTGTTGGAAGTCCCTATATACTGAATTCGCCATCGGCGATAACTCGAGATTGTTTCACTGTTATGAGATCGTTTCATAAAGTGAAGGAATAGTACATAAAAGTTATATGAAACGTATCGTTTTCCTGCAGTCTTGTCTTCATCGGAAAATTTTTGTAGGACACGCCAAAATGCCCTTATATTGCACACCATTTATTCGCTGTTTGGGCATTGGCTAAAAAAATAAGTAATGATAATTTTCAGCATAAAATGAGTTATTAAATTATTTTTCTTTGCTTGTATAATATGTCTTCTGGTCGACTACTATAGAAAGAAAGAATAGTCACGTTCTGTTTTCTATCGAGTGGCCCGCTGTTGCTTGCGCAGGTGACCGGTACAGCAACAAGGTGGCGCAGCTTTCCAGAAGGAGGCTACGCAAGGCGACAAGGTGGCGCTCATGATGGAGAATCCGGCCGTAGTTCGTGTGCCTGTGGCTGGGCTGGCCAAGTCTGGGCGTGGTGGTGCCGCTTCATCCAACTCACTGCTGCCACCACCCGCTGCTGCATCTGCCTGCGCAATGTCTCTCGGCGCGGCGCGCGTCGTCTTCGGCTTCCGAGCTGCTGGGCGGTGAGTGTACGCACGACGCACTACATCCGCACTGTCTCTCATTCATAACTCTCTTCTTTCTTTTTCTTTCGTTCTCATCTCTCTTGATTCTCTCGCTCTATCTATTATTATCTATGCTCTCTCTGTATATATCTATCTCTCTCTCTGTATCTATTCTATCTCTATCTGTAATCTATCTCTATCTCTCTCTGTATCTATCTCTACTCTCTTCTCCCTATCTTCTCTAGTCTCTTCCGTATCTCTCTCTATTCCTCTCATCCTGATTCTCCTATCTCTCTCTATCTCTCTCCCTATCTCTCCCCTATCTGCTTATCTCTCTCCTATCTCTCTCCTATTTCTCTATCTCTCTCCCTATCTCTTCTATCTCTCTTCCACTATCTTCTCTATCTCTCTCCTCTATATCTCTCTCTTCTGTCTTCCTCTCTTTTCCTTTCATTCTTCTCTTCGCTATCTATCTCCTTTCTTTTCCTTTCGTTCTATTCTCTCTTTCTTTTTTTTCCTTTTCATTTATGGGGCGATGCCGTGGGTTTGTTTGCTGTATGTGCGCAACGCTGAAGGGTGTCATCGGAGCCGGCGAGTGTATGCGTAAGTCGTATGCGTATGCCGTGTGCGTGTGCGTGTGCGTGTGCGTGTGCGTGTGTGGTGTGCCGTGTAGAAGCCGCTGAGGGAGTGGCGAGCCAGCCACGAGAAGTGTTCGTGGGTGCGCAGCGTGGGTGTTTGTGTGTTGTGTGGTGTTTGCGGCGTAGTGATTTGTGTGTGTTGGTGTGCCGCAGCGGTAAGGACGTGGCAGGGCAGCTGCCCTCGGGCAGCTGCTGCTGCGCTGGGGGCCCGAAGCCCCCGCGACCCTCGGACCTGGGCGAGCGTCACCTGCCCGAGCTGCCTTGGCGCGCGTTGCGGGGAACGGCGCCGCCCCGTCCCGAGGTGGCCGACCCGCCGCGCTACCGGACGCACATGCCTACATCTACATCGGGCACCACCGGCCTGCCAAGGCCGCCGTCATCGACCACTTTCGCGGTGAGCTGCCCTACCCAATGGCGTAACTTTAAGACGAACTCAACATTACCTCGGTATTTTTCATTTAATCACAAACGTCCTAAGGTTAGTAAAGGGAATGAGTTCTATCTATAGTTTATCCCTACCCGTCCTACCTGTTTTTTTCCCCCTAACCCAAAAAACCCTGGGGGGTCCCCTTAACTGTCCTACCTGTTCTAGACCCTTCCTACCCTGTCCTACCCTGTCCCTACTCTGTTCCTACTGTCCTAGCCTGTCTCCTGTCCTATCCCTTGTCCTAACCTGTCCTAGCCCTGTCCTGACCGTGTCCTATCGCTGACCCATCCTGACCTACGCCCCTGACCTATCCCTGACTTACCCTGACTGCCTGCAAACTCCTGCGCTGGATACACATTGTCCAAACCACCCTTCTTCCAACAGCCCTCCCACTGCCCTATCATCAACCTGTCAATGCCCGTTCTCACCATAGCTTGGCCTCATCACTGCTATCATGATTTAACACCACCACCACCACCAACACACCACCATCACCACCACCATGCATCGTCATTAGGCAGTTGTAAACAGAAGCGCCATTAAATAGGCACTCTCCTTGAGAAATGTCGCAATCATCAATTTGCAATTGCAAATTTCTCTGAACCTATGAAATGAATAAAAAGGCATTTTTATTATAAACGTACTTGTTTTCAAAAACGGCTTAATTTGTTCTTCGAGGATTTTCTCATACTTTTCGAAAATATTCGCAAAATACTGAAAGAGAACCACTTTAAATATTTGCTCTGATGTGTAGTGAGGGCCTAATGTTTATCTATTTCTTCTTGGTCGATAACGTTTGTTTGAAGGGTAGGGTAGAAAAATCCATAAAGTTGAAATAAAACTGAAGATGGAAGGTGTAATGAAATCCAACCAAGATGTTTGTTCTATATATTAAGAAAAAATTTAAAAAATGGCGAAGTATGCTACGCATTTTACGCTTTCAGTAAAAGATTTCATAAAAAATTGTTTCCAATTATTACAATGACAGATACAAAACAACGTAAAAATAGATTGAATTGTTTTTTATATCATGAAAATAATGCACCGACAATATAAAAAATGGCAGTACATTGAAACTGCCAGATCACTTCAATTTTTATTTATTTTAGATTAAACAATGAACCAAGTGATAGATTGGGGGGTTTGAAAAATAGCACTTAATAGGAAGTTACGTATTCCGATAATGATGCAGTGTGCGTCAGGGTCCTGGTCCATGCAGGATTTAGAATCAGTTGAATAACTTCGGCAGCCGGGCAAGCGATACCAACGAATCGTACATTTATTTTTTTTGCCAAATATTATCGACTCTCCTTTGCATTTCTTCAAGTATAGAAATCAATTATCGGAGTACATGTCTACATTATGATCTGTAGAACGCATGCGGGTTCACCCAAGGTATTCTTTTTTCTTTATTTCACTTTGATATGAACGTATGAGCATCCTCTCACTTTTATGAATGTGATAGTGATGAAAATTTAACGTTTGATACGCTGTGAATACGCTAAAAGTAACTAATGTGTTCTAAAAAAGTAATTACCTGTAACCTGTACACGTTGCAAATAGTTTCTACAAGAGTGGCGAACACATTTCGAGTTTAGGATGAACAGCACAAATGCAATTATACTTAATCATAATTTCATGCTACAGTATATGATCAGGGGGGATGAATGGAGAGCCGATTCTTGCATACCTTTTTACTGTTTTGGGACAAAGAAATATAAAGGGAGATTCTGTTCACGATTCCAGGCCAAGATTGGACACGAGACCAGCTGCGCTGTATAAATTGTTGATAGAAACTGAAAAACAAGAATGTGGCTGATGTAAGGAACAATTTGACTTTTCAATTCGTCATAAGTGATGTATTTATATACTCATGAAAGCTCTTTGACAAGATTGTGTCGATGAGTTTTTGTATTATCTTGACCTGTGGACGAAGCGGCCGCTCTCCATAAAGGGCCGTGTTGAACCGAAAGAGGTGTGAGGAAGTGGAGGTGGCGAGAAAACATCGCCTTGTCAGCCGCTCGGAAACAGTGTGACTGAGGCAAGCGCCTTTGCGCGTGGGACATGGTACCGGCTTTCGCCGCTTCCTCCGCTTGACCACGACCCGCCGGTCCCGGTCTGCACCCTCTCATGACGTCCTTTCTTCACCTGTCGCCCCGTTCGTCTCCACATTGCGGCCCACGTATGCACGCCCCACCCTCATAGCCTTCACACTACGGCCCCACTACCCAATTTCCTCTCTATTACAAATCTCCCCACCCTTTGTCTGCCCTCCCCCTTTCGTCTCGCCCTCCCCTTTCGTCTCGGCCTCCCCTTTCGTCTCGCCCTCCCCTTATCGTCTCGCCCTCCCCTTCGTCTCGCCCTCACCGCCTTTCGTCTCGCCCTCCCCTTTCGTCTCGCCTCCCCCTTCGTCTCGCCCTCCCCTTTCGTCTCGCCCTCCCCTTTGTCTCGCCTCCCCTTTCGTCTCGCCTCCCCTTCGTCTGCTCCCCTTTCCGTCTCGCCCTCCCCCTTTCGTCCTCGCCCTCCCCTTTCCGTCTCGATCTCCCCCCCCTTTCGCTCCTCGCCCATCCCCCTCATCCCGTCTCGCCCTCCCCTCTATGCGTCTCGCCCTCCCCCTCTTCGTCTCGCCTCGCCGTCTTTCGTCTCGCCCTCCCCTTTCGTTCGCCCTCCCCCTTTCGTCTCGCCCTCGCCCTTTCCGTCCTCGCCCTCCCCCTTTGTCTCGCTCCCACCTTTCGTCACTCGCCCCCCTTTCGTCTCGGCTCTCCCTTTCGTCTCGCCCTCCCCCTTTCGTCTCGGCCCTCCCCCTTTCGTCTCGCCCTCCCCCTTTCGTCTCGCCCTCCCCTTTCGTCTCGCCCTCCCTCGTCTCGCCCTCTCCTTCGTCTCGCCTCTCCCTTTCGTCTCGCCTCTCCCTTTCGTTCGCCCTCTCCTTTGTCGTCTCGCCCCTCCCCTTTTCGGTCTCGCCTCTCCTTTCGTCTCGCCCTCCCCTTTCGCCTCGCCCCTCCTTCCACTCGACCTTTCGCCTTCGCACGAAGCGCTCGACGCAAGTCCAGTGTTGGACCGTTATCGCGGAAGGACATGTTGTTTGTGCTGTGCAACATCGACTCTTCCCAACAATTCGTCAGAAAGAGGCTTTCGAGTGGAAGTCGAGGTTGAAAATCCGACCTGTTGGTGCTCATGCCAAGAATGAAGTGCGATCCGTCTTGTTTAAGGTCGGACTACTCGTCGTTTAATTAAGGCAGGGGCCAATTTGGGAGGCGGTGCTACATTCAGGATAAAGAGAGATTGAATGTGGATTTGAGATAAACGCTAATATGACATTGCATTTAGCCATTCTATGTGATATCATGGAATAATACTATGTTGCTAAAACAGCACATACCTTCTCGCCCCATATTTCATGGCAAAACGTTAAGCAAAGTACTCAAATTTTCGAAAAATTGTAGATGACTTTATTTCAACGTCTATCGTTAGAGCCGATTTTATTAAGGGGAAAATGTCCCAATCTTTAAAATATTTTTAGTTGTACGATGCACGCCGGAAAAATATTGAACATTTTTGCAGTTTTAGAAAAATCAGTTTTCAAAACTAACATGAGACTCTGTGCCAGCACTTAAACGTATTTCACAGTATCCAACAATAAAAATTTACTCAACGTCGTTGGAGACTTTTTTTTTAAAAAAACTTGGTAAATGTCCCATTTTGGAAATGGTAAGCAAAGTTTGGGATTAAACATGCCGGGATAACATACGTTAGTTGTTTTCCATAATTTAACTACTGAATTTATCCACTTTTCGTTGCCAGGGTTATGTAATTACTTTTCAGCTGAAAATGGATGCAGTTTTCTCTCGACAGATTGCGTAACTTTCTTTCTACTCTAGCAGCAATAAGTAAAAATAGAATACGTTGAAAATTGCTAGCAAATATGCTCGTCATGCAATCGATCCATTCCCAAACCAGACAGTCAGGTTTCAAGCTTACCTTTGTCTTTTCGCAGCATTACACGCTTACGATTCTAAAGAATTTACCTTCCCCGGAAATGGTGAACTTCATCTTTGCAGCGTACAATTTTGCTTTGCACAGAAAATTGATTTTAAATAGATTATATTTTACAAGCTCATGTTGTTGGCTAATCCACACGAGTTTGCCATTGAATTCAATTGATTGTCCTACTTCATTTTAGATTAAAGATCAAACGTTCATTGTTGAGATAAATTTTGTTATGTATTTGAAACAATTAAAGCATTGTTTTAATTTGTGACTTTGCATCGAAATACTTATTTATAACATGTTCATGCAAATTCCCTGGCCATTCGGAAAGTATAATATAGAAATAGTTTTGTCTTTGGCGAATTGTGTACGCCCGAATCAAAATATTGTTCTTCTGCGTCTAGCGCTCCTAAGTGAATAGTCTGTAAACGTCAAGGTAATCCATGATTTTTGTTTCCATATCATTCAGAACTGTCTAGCTGACGGCAGCACTCTGTACGATACACGTGTAATGCAGACTAGAAACATTCTTCAGTACGACGTTATTTTGTTTGAGACTCGCACAGAATAGTCGTATACTAAATTTGTTGGGCAACATTAGCATAACGTCATCCATATAGCGAGTTTTCTATGAAATATTGCTTCAAGTTTGTGTAAACAAAAAACAAACAACAAACAACAAACAACCCAACAACAACGCAACAACAAAATCTATGTAATGCATTAATCCATCAATGTTTTCGCTATTACTTTGTAAAACATATTAACGTATGTGTGTCCGTTAGACGTACACTTGGAAGATTAGATACTTTTCCGTTACATAACTAATATTTCCGGTATTCTTGGGAGTGATGCATTTTTGGCAACGAGAAATTGAGAATTAACCATCTGATGTTCGCCAGTAGTAAAGCCAGTTCCTGTGCGGCTCACTTCTACATGTTTAAATGATTTCGAATAGCATTACAGAAAATTGACTCACAAGTAATTGCGGTCTCGTGTTGGAAGTAATTTTTTCCGATTTCCGTAATTTTTGGTTGCTCCATTCCTCAGTTCCCTTCTAATTGTCTTCAAGAAAATTTCTTTTAATTAATTTACTTCTCTCTCTTTGCATTTATGGAAGTGGAATGTTTTCTTCAGATGTAAGGAAATCTTGTAATCTGAGCACTGAATCCTTGCATTATTAATTTTTCATGCAATATATAATAAATAATAATAATAATAATAATATATAATAATAATCATAATAATTATTATTATTATGTTAGTGATGTCCCTTATAATTCTTCGCATCTGCTTGTGTTGAAGGATTTTGGGATTGTTTAGCTGGGCACTGAATACTCAAATCTTTGATGACCCTAGCACCGAGGTCGGGTCACAAGTAATCATTCGGGTCTGAAGAGTACATGATGGTTGGTGTTATTGGGGAGCTGCAGTGTTGTTTCCTCTTTTTTTCATTTTTTAATTTTTTTATTTATTAGAATAACATGATACATACATCGTAACTTCAGGTAACAAACTTTTACATTTGTAGTTTTTAGCGACTTAAATTAACCTACATAAACTAACTTGAATAAATCTACTAAATCTAACTATGAAGGGTCAGGAGCTACAAGGTGCCTTACTTATCCTCCAACCTCGGCTGGAAAGTTTCAAAATGCTTGAATCAGCAAAGTGTTTCTACTTGTGTCCGAAATCTATGATTTGAGCCAGATTAAATTTGAGTAAGTGATAAGATTGGTTGATACGTGATATAATTTTCTGGAATATCTCGATATGAATGGATTATATACGGGACATTTAATTGATTTCGGGCACTGTGGATTTTGAATGAATCATGGGGCCTTTGTAATTTGTTTTCTGAATTATTATTTTGAATAATTTGTATTTTTGAAAGTTCGTTTCAGCCAAGCATTTAACCAAATTAGGGCACCATAAATGATATATGTTTGGATAAATATCGTTTATATAAGGAGTATTGCAATTGTTTGAGCGAAAATTTACTTTGAAAATTTATCAGTGGTTTTTAATCCGAGGTTTTTACTTAAGCGTGTTCTTTTTGGCGGGTTATATGGTAATTATTCTTTGTAGTAATTTCGTCGAATCGAGACGTACTCCTAAGTATTCGATGGGAGGCCGCAGAGTGCTAAGGGTGGTCGTGTGTGGGCATAGGTTCTTCTTCAACGCCGCGCATCAGCTGATGGCGGGCTTCAAGGCCACGACCGCTTTTACACGCCGCTGCCGCTCTACCCACACGGCTGGCGGCTCATGTCGGTGGCGGCCAGGCGGCTGCTGTTCGGCGGCCTGTCGTCATTCGCGCAGTTCTCCGCTCCGCCTAGTTTCCCAGACATCGCCGCTAACGAGTCACGGAGGCAACCCCCACCCTCACCCCTCACCCACCTCACCCCACCACCCTCCACTACCCACCCCACCCCACCCCTCAACCCACCCTTACCCCCCTCACTTCCCGACCCACCCTCACCCCCACTCACCGGCGACCATCACCCCCACCCCACCCTCACCCCCACCCCCTCACCACACCCCCTCACCCACACCCCCTCACCCACCCACCCTCACCCCACCCACCTCACCCCCCCCCACCGTCACCCCACCACCCTACCCCCACGCCCACCTCACCCCACTCCCACCCTCCCTCCCTACTCCACCCTGCACGCCACCCACTCCTCACCTCCCACTCCACCTCTCACCCTCACTCCACCCTCAGTACATGCAATATGTGCATTTAATGCATTTTTAAAACATGTTACTGTGTTTGGAATGTGCAAGCTGCAGTGTCTCCCACTCCCACTGCCGACTCCCAATCCCCATCTCTTTTTTTTGCGCGATCTGTGTCGATGGGGATGATAGTTTTATAAATATCTTGACTTTCTGAACTTCTAAGTCGTAAGGGATGAAAGAGGATACGAAATAAAGGATCATTTTTAATTTAGTATTGTAGGTGTTTTGCTTCATATCAGAAAACGAGTAATTTTTTTGTAACCAGTGGGATCTTGATCATACTCATCTGGTCCAGATTTGTCTATGATCCGACGCATGACCATCATTGAACCTCTTCCAAAATTTCATGGGACTCCCAGGGGTTCTATACGACCCGTTCGGAAGAGGTGCGGATCCAACCAATTATTTTGGAGGGCCGCATCGTAGATTTTTTTGTTAAATAATAAACCATTTGTATTGTATTCGTATATTATTTTGTAGTGTATACAGGGCGAGTCATGTTAACTTATAGACATTCTATATGTAATTTTGAAACTGTTAAAGGTTGCTGCAAATGCAGTTTTACGGACCGTGCAATGAGGGAATGTGAATCATTGATACGTGTATTCATTTCTATGTTAATCTCTTGGATTTTACGAGATATTTTGGGGTAAAGTAGTTTTTTCAAATAGGCCGAAAAAAATATGTATAATATATCTAATGACGAGCATAAAAAGAATTCCAATGATAAACATATTGTCGTTCATAAACATTTTTTTTTGTAACACTCGCAACAGTTTGTGACAGTTTTGTGTACTGCGCAAGTTTAAAGTTCTTGCAGTGTTAGGTTAAAGTGCTTAATGAGTTTTCACGGCATGTAGAGGGAAGGGACGTAATTGATACGTGTTATTCATTTTCTATATCTCTTTGGATTTACGAGATATTGGTAACGGTAGTTTTTTTTTCAAATAGGCCGAAAAAATATGTAATGAATATATCACGACGGGCATAAAAGAATCCATGATATAACATAATGTTCGTATGTTCAATAAGCCATTTTTTTGGTAACACTGCAGACGTTTTGTGACAGTTTTGTGTCTACTGGCGACTAGTAACAGGTGTTTGCAATGTAGGTTAAGTTGCTGGCAATGCAAGTTTCACGACGTGCATGAGGGAATGTGACTAATTATACGTGTATTTCATTTCTATTTTATCTCATGGAATTTTACGAGATATTTCGGTAACGTATTTTTTCAAAATAGGCCGAAAAATATGTATAGATATATCATCGACGAGCACAAATAAGAATCCAATGATAAACATATTGTGTATATTACGCCCTGAGGAAGAAATCGCAGAATTGCGACCGAAACGTCGGCAAACCTCGCCATGGACGCGGCGTCACCCGGTCAGCCTAGTAATATACTGACTCAGCCGCGGAAGCCCTACGCTCCCACCTACTATTGTCGTACGTTTCAATAAGTCATGTTTTTTTTAGCAACACGCCAAGCAAGGTATGTGACAGTGTTGGGTGCTGCGTCAGGTGGCGCAGTACATCGGCGAGATGTGCCCGCTACGTGCTGGCGGGTGCCGGCGCACGCCGAACGACGCCAAGCACAAGCGCGGTCGTCTTCGGCAACGGGCTGAGCCCTGCAGATCTGGCGCCTTCGTCAAGCGCTTCGCCATCCCGCGCGTCGCAAAGAGTCTACGGGGCCCCGAGGGCAACTGCCAACAATCGGTGAGCGCCGAAGCGAGCAACTTCTTTTTCTTTTTTTTTTTTTTTCTTTTTTTCTTTTTTTTTCCTTCCTTTTTTTTCCTTTTTTTTTTCCTTTTTTTTTCCTTTTTCCCCCTTTTTTTTCTTTTTTTTTCCTTGTTTCTTTTTTTTTCTTCCTTTTTTTTTTCTTTTTTTTCTTTTTTTTTCTTTTTTCTTTTTTTCTTTTTTTCTTGCTACTTCCTAGCCCTTCAGGCTCCATTCACGGTGCAACGTTAACATAAGCATGGTGTTTGACGTTTAATAGTAATGTAGTAGTAAAGGAGAAAAGGTGGATGCGCATTATTGTACGTTGAATGAATCTTTGACTTTCCGAAAGCACGTGCTAGGCACATGCTGGTCTAATGAATAATAGTTCTTACACACTGCTGCTCAAATGCGCAGCCCTGCCTCTATTAACGTCAACACCATGCTTATGTTTACGGTTGCACCGTGAATGAGCCTGAAGGGGCTAGGAAGTAGAAGAAAAAAAGAAAAAAAGGAAAAAAGAAAAAAAAGAAAAAAAAGAAAAAAAAGGAAAAAAAGAAAAAAAGAAAAAAAGAAAAAAGGGGGAAAAAAGGAAAAAAAGGAAAAAAAAAGAAAAAAAGAAGAAAAAAAGAAAAAAAGAAAAAAAAAAGAAAAAGAAGGTTGCTCGCTTCGGCGGCTCACCGATGTTGGCGTTGCCCTCGGTGGCCCCGTAGAACTCTGCGACGCGCGGGATGGCGAAGCGCTTGACGAAGGGCGCCCAGATCTGCGGCCTCAGCCCGTTGCCGAAGACGACGCGCAGCTTGTGCTTGGCGTCGTCGGCGTGCGCCGGCACCGCCAGCACGTAGCGGCACATCTCGCCGATGTACTGCGCCACCTGCGCAGCACCCAACACTGTCACATACCTGTTGCAGTGTTGCTAAAAAAATGCTTATTGAA
>BOPP01000277.1:1196113-1212948 GCA_017312745.1 Gryllus bimaculatus
GGGTGGGGTGGGGGGTGAGGGTGGGGGTGTTGCCTACCGTGCACTCGTAGCGGCGGATGTCTGGGAAATAGGCGGAGGCGGAGAACTTGCGCCGAATGACGACAGTGCCGCCGAACAGCAGCGCCTGCCCCACCGACATGATGCCGCCAGCCGTGTGGTAGAGCGGCAGCGGCGTGTAGAAGCGGTCGCTGGCCTTGAAGCCCGCCATCCAGCTGATGGCGCCGGCGATGAAGAAGAACCTGCCACACACACGACCACCCTTAGCACTCTGCGGCCTCCCATCGAATACTTAGGAGTACGTCTCGATTCGAAATTACTACAAAGAATAATACCATATAAACGCAAAAAACACGCTTAAGTAAAGAACCTCGGATTAAAATCACTGATAAATTTCAAAGTAAAATTTCTCTCAACAATGCAATAGCTCTTTATAAACATATTATCCAACATATTATGATTTATGGTGCCCTATTTGGTTAAATGCTTGGAAACGAACTTAAAATACAAATTATTCAAAATAAATAATTCAGAACAATTACAAAGGCCCCATGATTCATTTCAAATCCACAGTTGCCCGAAGAATTAAATGTCCCGTATATAATTCCATTCATTATCGAGATATCCAGAAAATTATATTCACGTATCAACCAAATACCACTTACTCAAATTTAATCTTGCTCAAATCATAGATTCCGGACACGAAGTAGAAACACGTTGCTGATTCAAGCATTTTTGAACTTTCAGGCCGAGTTGGAGGATAAGTAAGGCACCTTGTGAGCTTCCTGACCCTTCACTAGTTAGATTTAGTTAGTTTATTCAAGTTAGTTTATTAGGTTAATTTAAGTCGTCAAAAAACTACAAATGTAAAAGTGTACTGAAGTACTGATGTATGTATCATGTTATTCTAATAAATAAAAAATTAAAATGAAAAAAGATGAACAACACTGCAGCCTCCCATATACACAACCATCATGTACTCTTCAGACCGAATGATTACTTGTGACCCAGGACCTCGGTGCTAGGGTCAAAGATTGATATTCCGTGCCCAAGCTAAACAATCCCAAAATCTTCAACACAAGCAGATGCGAGAATTATAAGACATCACTAACAATAATAATAATAATAATAATAATAATAATAATAATAATAATAATAATATAATTATTATTATTATTATTATTATTATTGCATGAAAATTAATAATGCAAGGTATTAGTGCTCAGATTTACAAGATTCCTTACATCTGATAGAAACATTTCCACTTCAATAAATAGCAAAGAGAGAGAAGTAAATAATTAAAGAGATTTTCTTGAAGAAATAGAAGGGACTGAGGAATGGAGCAACAAAAATACTGAATCGGAAAAAATACTTCAACACGAGACCGCAGAGTACTGTGAGTCAATTTTTCTGTAAATGTATTCGAAAATCATTTAGACAATGTAGAAGTGGCGCACAGAATGCTTTACTACTGGCGAAACATCAGTGTTAATTTCATTTTCTCGTTGCAAGAATGGCATCACTCAAAATACCGGAAATATTAGTTATGTAACGGAAAAGTATAATCTTCAAAGTTACGTCTACTGACACAATTACGTAATATGTTTTACAAGTTAATAGCGAAAAACAGTTGGATGGATAATGCATTACAGTAGATTTTGTTGTTGCTGTTGTTGTTGTTGTTGTTGTTTTGTTGTTTTGTTGTTTGTTTTTTTTTACACAAAACTTGAAGCATATTTCATAGAAAACTCGCTATATGGATGACGTTATGCTAATGTTGCAACAAATTTAGTATACGACTATTCTGTGCGAGTCACAAACAAAATACGTCAGTACTGAGAATGTTCTAGTCTGCATTACACGTGTATGTACAGAGTGCTGCGTCATGCTAGACAGTTCTGAATGATTGGAACAAAATCATGGATACCTGCGTTTACAGACTATTCACTTAGGGAAGGCTAGACGCGAGAACAATATTTTGATTCGGGTACACATTCGCCAAAGACAACTATTCTTATTATACTATTCCAATGGCCAGGAATTTGCATGAACATGTTATAAATAATTATTTTCGATGCAAAATACACAAATTAAAACAAATGCTTTAATTGTTTCAATACATAACAAAATTATCTCAACAATGAAAGTTTGATCTTTAATGCTAAAATGAAGTAGAAACTCAATTTGAATTCAATGGCAACTCGTGTGGATTAGCCAACAACAATAGGTTGTAAAATATATCTATTTAAAATCAATTTTCTGTGCTAAAGCAAATTGTACGCTGCTGAAAAGATGAAGTTCACCTTTTCCGGGGAAGGTAAATTTCTTTAAATCGTAAGCTGTAATGCTGCGAAAGACAAGGTAAGCTTGAAACCTGACTGTTCTGAGTTTGGGAATGGATGATTGCATGACGACATATTTGCTAGCAATTTTCAACGTATTCTATTTTTACTTTATTGCTGTAGAGTAGAAAGAAAGTTACGCAATTGTCGAAGAGAAAACTGCTCATTTTCAGCTGAAAAAGTAATTACATAACCCTGGCAACGAAAAGTGGATAAATTCAGTAGTTAAATTATGGAAAAACAACTAACGTATGTTAATCCCGCATGTTAATCCCAAACTTTGCTTATCCATTTCCAAAAATGGGACATTTACCAAGTTTTTTTAAAAAAAAGTCTCCAACGATGTTGATTAAATTTTATTGTTGGATACTGTGAAATACGCTTAAGATGCTGGCACAGGTCTCATGTTAGTTGAAAACTGATTTTTCTAAAACTGCAAAATGTTCAATATTTTTTCGGCGTCATCGTACAACTAAAATATTAAAGATGGACATTTTCCCCTTAATAAAATCTGCTCTTAACGATAGACTTTGAAATAAAGTCATCTACAATTTTTCGAAAATTTGAGTACTTTTGGCTTAATTTTGCATGAAATATGGGCGAGAAGGTATGTGCTGTTTTAGCAACACTAGTTTATTCCATGATATCACATATGAATGGCTAAATGCAATGTCATTATTAGCGTTTCTCAAATCCACATTCAATCTCTCTTTATCCTGAATGTGCACCGCCTCCCAAATTGGCCTGCCTTAATTAAACGACGAGTAGTCCGACCTTAACAAGACGGATCGCACTTCATTCTTGGGCATGAGCACAACAGGTCGATTTCACCTCCACTTCCACTCGAAAGCCTCTTTCTGACGATTGTGGGAAGAGTCGATGTTCACAGCACAAACAACATGTCCTTTCGCGATAACGTCCAACATGGACTGCGTCGAGCGCTTCGTGCGAAGGCGAAAGGTCGAGTGGAAGGAGGGGCGAGGCGAAAGGGGAGGGCGAGACGAAAGGAGAGGCGAGACCGAAAAGGGGAGGGGCGAGACGACAAAGGAGAGGGCGAACGAAAGGGAGAGGCGAGACGAAAGGGAGAGGCGAGACGAAGGAGAGGGCGAGACGAGGGAGGGCGAGACGAAAGGGGAGGGCGAGACGAAAGGGGGAGGGCGAGACGAAAGGGGGAGGGCCGAGACGAAAGGGGGAGGGCGAGACGAAAGGGAGAGCCGAGACGAAAGGGGGGCGAGTGACGAAAGGTGGGAGCGAGACAAAGGGGGAGGGCGAGGACGGAAAGGGCGAGGGCGAGACGAAAGGGGGAGGGCGAACGAAAGGGGAGGGCGAGACGAAAGACGGCGAGGCGAGACGAAGAGGGGGAGGGCGAGACGCATAGAGGGGAGGGCGAGACGGGATGAGGGGGATGGGCGAGGAGCGAAAGGGGGGGGAGATCGAGACGGAAAGGGGAGGGCGAGGACGAAAGGGGGAGGGCGAGACGGAAAGGGGAGCAGACGAAGGGGAGGCGAGACGAAAGGGGAGGCGAGACAAAGGGGAGGGCGAGACGAAAGGGGAGGGCGAGACGAAGGGGGAGGCGAGACGAAAGGGGAGGGCGAGACGAAAGGCGGTGAGGGCGAGACGAAGGGGAGGGCGAGACGATAAGGGGAGGGCGAGACGAAAGGGGAGGCCGAGACGAAAGGGGAGGGCGAGACGAAAGGGGGAGGGCAGACAAAGGGTGGGGAGATTTGTAATAGAGAGGAAATTGGGTAGTGGGGCCGTAGTGTGAAGGCTATGAGGGTGGGGCGTGCATACGTGGGCCGCAATGTGGAGACGAACGGGGCGACAGGTGAAGAAAGGACGTCATGAGAGGGTGCAGACCGGGACCGGCGGGTCGTGTCAGCGGAGGGAGCGGGCGGAAGCGGTACCATGTCCCACGCGCAAAAGGCTGCTTGCCTCATGCACACGTGTTTCCGAGCGGCTGACAAGGCGAGTTTCTCTCGCCACTCCACTTCCTCAACCTACTTCGGTTCAACACGCGCCCTACTGGAGAGCGGCCGCTTCGTCACAGGTCAAGAAATACAAACTCATCGACACAAATCTGTCAAAGAGCTTTCATGAGTATAATAAATACATCACTGATTGACAATTGAAAAGTCAAATGTTCCTACATCCAGCACATTTTGTTTTTACAGTTTCTATCAACATTTTACAGCGCCTGGTCTCGTGTCCAATCTTGGCCTGGAATCGTGAACAGAATCTCCCTTTATATTTCTTTTCCCCAAAACAGTAAAAAGGTATGCAGAATCGGCATCTCCATCATCCCCCTTATTATACTTAGATGAATTATGGATTAAGGTATAATTTGCATTGTGTGCCATCCCTAACTCGAAATGTTCGCACTCTTGTAAAGGAAACTATTTGCAACGTGTTACAGGTTACAGGTATTACATTTTTAGACAGCTATTAGTTACTTTTAGCGTATCACAGCGTATCAAACGTTAAATTTTCATCACTATCACATCATAAAAGTGAGAGGATGCTCACACGTTCATATCAAAGTGAAAATTAGAAAAAAGAATACTTTGGGATGACCGCATGCGTTCTACAGATCATAATGTAACATTGTACTATATTAATTGATTTCTATACTTGAAGAAACTCAAAGGAGAGTCGATAATATTGGCAAAAAAATAATGTACGATTCGTGGTATCGCTTGCGGCTGCGAAGTTATTCAACTATTCTAAATCCTGCATGGACCAGGACCCGACGACACTGCATTCATTTCGGAATACGTAACTTCCCTTTAAGTGCTATTTTTCAAACCCCCCATCTATCATTTGTTATTGTTTAATCTAAATAAATAAAATTGAAGTGTCTGCAGTTTCAATGTAACTGCATTTTTATATTGTCGGTGCTTATTTTCATGATATAAAAACAATTCAATTATTTTTACGTTGTTTTGTATCTGTTCATTGTAATATCTGGAAACCAATTTTTATGAAATTTTTACTGAAAGCGTAAAAATGCGTAGCATAACTTTCGCATTTTTTAAATTTTTTCTTATATATAGAACAAAACATCTTGGTTGGATTTCATACACCTTCCATCTTCAGTTTTATTTCAACCTTTATGGATTTTTCTACCCATACCCTTCAACACAAACGTTATCGACAAGAAGAAATGAGATAAACATTAGGGCCCCTCACCTACACATCAGAGCAATATTTAAGTGTGTTCTCTTTCAGTATTTTGCGAATATTTCGAAAAGTATGAAGAAATCCGTCAAGAACAATAAGCGTTTTTTGAAACCCATAGTACGTTATAATAAATGCCTTTTTATTCATTTCATTAGGTTAAGAGAAATTTGCAATTGCAAATTGTGATTGGACATTTTCCGAGAGAGTGCTATAATGGCGCTTCTGTTTACAACTGCCTATGACGATGATGGTGGTGGTGATGGTGGTGGTGGTGGTGGTGGTGGTGGTAATAATGATAGCAGGGAATGAGGCAAGCTATGGTGAGAACGGGCGATGACAGGTGATGTAGGGCAGTGGGAGGGCTGTTGGAAGGAGCAGGGTGGATTTGGACAATGTGATCCAGCGCAGGGTAGTGCAGGGCAGGTCAGGGTAGGTCAGGGATAGGTCAGGGGCGTAGGTCAGGATGGGTCAGCGATAGGACACGGTCAGGACAGGGCTAGGACAGGTTAGGACAAGGGATAGGACAGGAGACAGGCTAGGACAGTAGGAACAGAGTAGGGACAGGGTAGGACAGGGTAGGGATAAACTATAGATAGAACTCATTCCCTTTACTAACTTATGGACGTTTGTGATAAATAAATACCGAGGTAATGTGAGTTCGTATTAAAGTACGCATGTTGGTAGGCAGCTCACCGCGAGTGGTCGATGACGGCGGCCTTGGGCAGGCCGGTGGTGCCCGAGGTGTAGATGTAGAGCAGTGCGTCGCGGTAGCGCGGCGGGTCGGCCACCTCGGGCGGCGCGGCGCCGTCCCCGGCCGCCGCCAGCAGCTCGGGCAGGTGACGCTCGCCCAGGTCCGAGGGGTCGGCGTGGGGCTCGGGCCCCCAGCGCAGCAGCGCTAGCCCCGCGGGCAGCTGCCCTGCCACGTCCTTTACCGCTGCGCACACAAACACACAAATCACTCGCCGCAAACACACACACACACAAACACACGCTGCGCACCCACGAACACTTTCGCTGGCTGGCTCGCCACTCCCTTCAGCGCTGCTACACGCACACACACACGCACACGCACACGCACACGCACACGCACACGCATACGCATACGCATACGCATACACTCGCCGCTCCTGTGACACCCTTCAGCGTTGCGCACATACCAGCAAACAAACCCACGCATTCGCCCCATAAATGAAAAGGAAAAGAAAGAAAGAGAGAGATAGAACGAAAGGAAAAGAAAGGAAGATAGATAGCGAGAGAGAATGAAAGGAAAAGAGAGGAAGACAGATAGAGAGAGATATAGAGAGAGAGATAGAGAGAGATAGGGAGAGAGATAGAGAGAGATAGGGAGAGAGATAGAGAGAGATAGGGAGAGAGATAGGGAGAGAGATAGAGATAGGGAGAGAGATAGGGAGAGAGATAGAGAGAGATAGGGAGAGATAGGGAGAGAGATAGAGAGAGATAGGGAGAGAGATAGAGAGAGATAGGGAGAGAGATAGAGATAGATACAGAGAGAGATAGAGATAGATACAGAGAGAGATAGAGATAGATACAGAGAGAGAGATAGATAGATACAGAGAGAGATAGATAGATAGATAGATAGAGAGAGAGATAGAGAGAGAGAGAACGAAAGGAAAAGAAAGGAAGAGAGTATGAATGAGAGACAGTGCGGGAGTGTGTGCGTGTGCGTACACTCACCGCCCAGCAGCTCGGAGCCGAAGACGAGCGCGCGCGCGCCCGAGATGCGCAGGCAGTGCAGCAGCGGGTGCTGGCGCAGGTTGTAGTTGATGAGCGGCACCACCACGCCCAGCTTGGCCAGCCCCAGCCACAGGCACACGAACTCGGGCCGGTTCTCCATCATGAGCGCCACCTTGTCGCCCTTGCGGTAGCCCTCCTTCTGGAAGGCGTGCGCCACCTTGTTGCTGTACCGGTCCACCTGCGCAAGCACAGCGGGGACCACTCGATAGAGAAACAAGAAGGTGACGATTCTTTCTTTTCTTAGTAGTCGACAGAAGACTATTATACAAGCAAAGAAAATATTTAATAACTCATTTTATGTTGAAAATTATATTACTTATTTTTTTAGTCGCAATGCCCAACAGCGAATAAATGGTGTGTGCAATATAAGGGCATTTTGGCGTGTCCTACAAAATTTTCCGATGAAGACAAGACTGGAAAACGATACGTTTTCTATATTTTAAGGTACTATTCCTTACTTTATGAAACGATCTCATAATCATGGAACAATCTCGTAGTTATCGCGAGGCGAATTCATATATAGGGACGTTCCAACACATCACATTCGTTCGACACATCCAGCGTTCTCCAGGTCATTACTGAAGTAACATATAACGTTTCTAGAACCAGTAAAGATTTTTTTAAAATTCAAATAAACATTTCTGGATTACTTCCAATTAATTCTGCCTTGGCAAACATCAGTGCCTTTCTATAAACATATCTAAAAGTACATAACTTTTGGAAAGTGTCAGGATTTTTTACTTCCAGCCTTTAATTTTTCTCCCTCTTATTCTTTACCCAAATCCAACACCATCACATAAGATACAATATTCTCAGAAGAAAATAATATCCCAATTTCTATAAAAATGTAAGTTCCTGACCTCAATCATCGCTAATGTGTAATTTGTATGTTAATCATAAAGTGTCATAAAACATTGAATTGAATGTGCAATGAGACTGATCCACCGAAGTAAAAATATTGAGTAGTGTGCTGTCAATTTCACTTTTATGACTGCGAACAAGCAACGGTATTTGGAAATTTAATTTTCTACATTTAAGTTCGAAACAAAAGCAAAATACGTGCTCTACAACACAAAGCGTGTTGTAGGCACGAAGTTTTGTTAGAAACCATCAAAGATCTGCCGTGTTCTCTCGTCTGTTCTCTTTCAAAGGCAGTCAAGCATAACTCCTAGTTTAGGCTCCTGAACACATCTCGACAAACACGGAACGAAAACGCCATCATCATGACTTTCGCTACAACCCACACTCGCAACAAGTTGCAAAGTTCTTCCTGCTCTCACACACCATTGCACATTAGAAAATCGTAATAACTCTTTTACACTTTCTAAAAGAAGAATTCTCATTGGTCATGCAGGAAGTCATTTTCTCTTCAAATTACAAAAAAATGTGTTGCTTCTCTGACATATTTCCATGATATTAACAAATAATTTTACTTCCTCGTATACTACTTACGTATATAGTATCCCCAAGATATCTTAGTACTGGGAGTATAATATTTTAATGTGCTTGAAATGACTTTAACAACTACAATTTTGAACACAATTTGATATAAGATGGAAACTTCATATCAAAGAGATTAATATGTAATATAATGTAAAACACAATAAAATTTCAACAAATAATAATTAATTGTTACTTGTATATCTGATTCACACAAGTAAATTCGATCACCATAATTCAATTATTTACAATTACGACTTTATGAGTTAAAGAGAGCAGATCAGTTTCACGTGACTTCAAACTTTTACAGTCTTCGCTCTTCATTTCGTACATAAAATCTAAACAAAGAATTAATAAACAATCTGAATAAATTATCGTATCATCTCCATTCTTTTTTCACAACAGTTGGAAATCCATCAGCCCGCCCGAAAGCTGGAGTAGAGTTCGGTGAGACGCCCAGCGGCATTCCAGAGAACAGCATTCCCACCTCACCCCCACATCCCAGCTGTCAGGCGGAGTGGGGGAAGGCGTGCCTGTGGAAGGGGTTGTATTCGTCCCGTACGACACGCGATCGTCCCGTGAAAAAGGAGATCAACCCCGTGAAAAAGGAGATCAACCCCGTGAAAAAGGAGATCAACCCCGTGAAAAAGGAGATCAATCTCCAAAACATCGTCACGTAAAACAGGAGATCGTCCCATAAAATAGAAAGTCGTCCCTTATAATAGGAACTTGTAAAGTAAAGTAGGAGATCTTCTGAAATGGGAGATTGTTCAGTAAAGTAGGAGAGCATGCAGTAAAATTTGGATTCCCTCCGTTTTTCAGTTCTGTCCCGTTGCCCTGGAAACTTTTGTACTATGTCAAGATTATTTAAGTATTTACGTACCTGAAGTATTTAGCGTGGTTACTTTTTTCCCTATTATGCACCACGACTAAAAAAATCAGTAGTTTTATCAACTCGAGAGATCGCTCACATAAATATTTTAATACGGCTGAGTGTGTGTGTGTGTGTTTGTGTGTGTGTTTGTGTGTGTGTGTGTTTGTGTTTGTGTGTGTGTGTGTGTTTGTGTGTGTGTGCGTGTGTGTGTGCGCAAGTGAACCTCTGTCACGGCGACCGCTTTTCGGTCCGAGTCGGCAGCGCTGTGTGGCAAGGGGGCGTGGTCGAACTCACCTCGGCGAAGGTCCACGTCTCGTCCTCGAAGACGAAGCAGGGCTTGTTGGGGTGCTTGTGCACCCGAGCGTGGAAACCTTCCACGATGGACTGGTCGCGCCGCTGCATGGACCGCGCCTGCAGCACCAGACACAGGTACCGCATCAGGGCCCTGCAACAACGACAGCGCAGTCAGTCGCACCCTTCACAGCCAGCGGCAGGATACACACTCAGGAATTGTCTTGGTCAACGGTCAGAGTTACCTTAGAATGGCGTGAAGCTATTAACGAATATTCTTGGCGCTCTGGTAAAGGGGGTTAAGTCATTGTGAAGATAAAGTTTTTGCTGAGGGAGATACACTCTATAAAATCTACGATCCACATTGCAAATGTGCTGTAAAAAGGAAGGATATATTTTGGAAATTTACAATCCTCATGTGAATTTTATTTCCACGCTTTTTCGATCTCAGCTTTATGAATTTAGTCTCGATATGTAAATACTATACACTCTAAAGCTATTAACTAACAATGAACTACTACGAAAATAATTGAAGAAACACTGTCCGTATCAGAAATAACTGACTTTGTTGATATTAAACCTCGGCAAACGCCTGGTTTAAGGACTTGAAGACCACCTCGGTGATTTTCTGTATATCGGCCTCAAGTCGATAATTATTTTACATACAATTTATTTGCCTTCAAACTGTTGTATTGAAATGAGCATGAACAATTCAATTTAACGTAGGTACAAATATAAATCCTATTTATTAATTTTTTTTCCATTCTGCAGAAAATTATTTATTTCGAAACTAGTGGCCGGAGCATATTTTAATGTTGGAGTAAGAAACAGTGCATTAATGTTATCATCACACTCTGATACAGAGAGAAGGGTAATAGATATTTTTTAAGTTAAACTACAGATTTAGCTTCTGTTTGAATTGTCGTTCAAAAATGCCTTCAAGTCCATTCTTCACTGTTTTAATTACAACAAACGTAGTTTTTTCTTTTACAACACCAAAAGCTGTTTTCTGATCCTAATAATGAAATAGAATGGGTAATGTGTATGGGTGTAGAATGGGTAATGTGTATCCTAATAATGAAATAGAATGGGTAATGGGGATTTGGGTAATGTGTATTTGTTTCTTGATGTCGTTAAGTCTGGAAAAGTTTTACTAATTAATTGTTAGTGTATGTCATGTCGAAGTAGCAAACAGGCATTTGCCAAAATATCGAAGTCTCTCATGACGTCTAATGCAAAGAGAGAGCTAAGTCTTTATTCCTGTACATTAATTCGGATGACATTAGTTTCTAAGATTTCAATATATTTGAGAATAAATTTAGAAATAAATTTTAAAAAATATTTCTTCCTGCCAATGTCTGAAAGTCGTAAGAATAACATTAAGATGCAAAAAATACAAATAACATGAACTAAACAAGATAAATACCGATTATTTCGACAAGTAAACGTCAAAGCAGAACATTAGAAAATTTGGCATTGTTTGGAGCCAGAGCTGGGTTTGCAAAAGGATGTTGGTATACTCCGAGCGCATTCGATGTTTTTTACTATTACAGCGAGTGTTGCCAAATGTGATTGGAACTCACGAAGCGTAGGAAATAAAGAATATCAATCCTATGGCCAGCCCGCACGAGACTTTAGGTTTGGTAGTATCGCAAGTTTCATCAGAATTTCTACATTACACAATTGTAAATTCTGATTACAGGAAAGAAAAAAACAAGGAATTGTTCTGTCCCTCGTTATTCAGTTTCATAAAAATAAATTGGAAAAGAGTAGTATGAAATTGTACCCAATTCATGTTTAATTCTCCTCCTTTCTCTTCACCTCCTTGTTTTCTCTCTGCCCTTCAATAATACTAATTATAATTATCTTTGATTACACTGAACCATACTTATTTTTCTCAATTTTCAATAAAACATTTTAGGCTTATGCATTGTCTGCCAACAGTGAGACGAAGACGATCCTCATATCGTTTCCCCTCGGTCACGCACTTAGTGTAAACTAAATGCAATGCTGTAAACTTAGTAGTAAAATTTTCACTTGAAAGTATGCACTCAAAATGACGAACGTAAGCTGAAACGCAACTTTCGCTTGAACCAATCATAATTCAACGTATTTGAGCTTGATCGATTCATTTCTAGGAGGGGAAGATCTTTCCACCATGGTTTCCTTAGCTATTTCTTCGACTTTCCTATCGATTTGTCATTATATATGCGATTAGGTGTTGTGTTGGTGCTCGCACTCTATTTTATAAACAAGTATTTTATTGTGCTAAATTTACGAGTAATTCGTTGAAAGTAATTAACTTGACAAGAAGAATATATTAAAGTCACAAGAAAAAATTACCAAAATTCTTACTTCGAATTCAAAACTCTCATCGAAACTGTTAGCAAACTAGTTCACTACATAACAATAAAGAAATGGCATAACTACGAAGTATATTAACACAATCTGAAAATCGACTTTTTATTTGCTTCTCAGGGATTTTGTTGTGCATTTCTTTCTTTCATGCAGCTGCGTGATTGGTCTCCAGTAAAATTTTCCGATTTAAAATTACCGTAAAAGCTTGGGGCTTGTGAACTCTTAAGTTTACGGAATTGCCGCTACAGTTACTTCGTCGGGGCATTGTGAATGGTCACACTTAATAATTGATGTCTAGGTTTTGCGGCAATGTTACGTATACGTTAAAGTTCGCATGGTGGATGAGGCATCACTTCATCCGAGCTGAACGGTTCCGTCCCGCTTCAGGGCTCCCCCGGGAGGGGGGGGATGCGGCGGCGACGCGAAGGCTGGTGAAGGGAGAGGGGAAGCTGCGGTGGGAGCTCTCACGAGTAACGGGCAGACGCAGAGTCCTCCGCGTATGCGCAACGGAGGTCAACGTCTCAAGAAAGGCAGCGGTCGGCATTCCTTCAGTACGGGATAGAGGTGTTGCCACAACCCTCCCGTTCTCATAGTCTATGAATGATGTAGGATTCGCGTACGTCCCGCAAAATACGGGATCGTCCTGCAAAACACGGGATCGTCTGGTTTTCTCGAGTTCTCTCCATTTGTCTGGGGGAAAAAATTGTCGTGACATCGAAGTATTCCATATGTTGTTTCGGTTCATTTTTCTCTATTGATTGCCACGGCAAAAATACTAATTATATAGTTTTCTATTAAAGATCGACCGAAAAAATCAAAATGGGGACTTTCTAAGAGTTGTCCTGTAACCAGCCCATTTCGGTGTCCTGGGAACTTTTAAACACATTTACATCCTTACTTCTCCAAACACAGCTCTGAAGTAAAATTGTTGTATTTTATACTTATTTATCGAAACCTGTACAATGTAGAGAAAATGTTCCTACATTCAAAATAAAAGCTGCTTGCGAGAGAGATTTCTATCCATTACTCTATTCCCCAAATCTGTCGAGTTATTCGCTGACGAAAATCGATTTTATTTTCAAAAACACTTAAAGGTCACATTTTTTCATAAACTGTGCCTGTTGATACCTAATTCCTTTATTACTTGTTCCTTCACACTCTTACAGAATAAACTGCTGGATCCTAAAAACACATTAACCCGACATATAACCAGTGGCCTGTGACCAGTGGTCCTCTGGCATTGATCTGGAGTTGATCGGAGAAGCCATGAAAAATTACCGATCAGAGAGCCGACCGCTAGAATTCTCCTCAAGACAACGGTTAAATTCGACGAAAACTTTGTAGTTAGTGCCCAAAATCCTGGCACCGTCGGGAATCGAATCCTAGATCCTCCCAGCAAGAGGAATTGGGGTGACATCAGTTGATGCCTTGAGCCACCTAAGCCAGTCAGTAACTGGTGATTTCCTAAAATATTTGTGATATAGACGTATATATACCTAAAAACTAAATTTACGTTTATCAATAATTAGTTAGGGTTAACGGGCGGGTGTAATAATATCAATAATTAGTTAGTGTAGGCCCCGTGTGGTCTGTACTCCCGTGTGCTATATCTCAATGGGATAGAAGTGATCGTCTCCCGTTGAAAGATCCTACGTCGACTTACAAGACGCCTTGTGGGATTTCTCTTCTCCAGGTATCTCCCCAGTGGAACACCTACCCAGCCAGAACAACCTAAACTCCTGACTGGTCCCCCGACATGCGTGGTAGTGTAATGCATTTAAGGCTCACTGAGCGGGCGAAAGGTGAGTCAAGTGGACAAGGAAGAGGAAAAGAAATATTTGACGCCGTTTGTGGGTCGTTTGTTAAAAGTGATGCTCTAGCACTCGCTTGGTATTCGACAGTGATGCCACGGAAAGGTATCGACCAGAGAGGTCGGCGCCTGCAATTCTCCTCAATCTCTCGACCTCTATCGACCTAGCTCTGTAGGACTCCAACCCTACGTCCTCCCGGCCGGCGACGATTAAGAGGCAACAATAAAACTGCCTCACAGCTACCTCAGAATTTATTCAGAGGTTAGCCTGACAAACCAGGTCTACACGTTTCCTCGTACCAGAAAATTTCCATGTAATTCATTATACTGTTCTCTTGAAAACAATTTCAACACGAAGAAGTGAAATAACATAAGTCAAGCGTTTGTCATGTTTCGATGACGACAGTAATGGAGGATACTTGTTGATTGAGCTTGACATCCGAAATATGATTCTCAATTATTTTTCAAATCTCATCAATTGATTTTTTTCAGAACATTATCCAAATTTGCAAAATGTGTGTGCTGACCACAAATTGTCAGATTTTATGTTCTGGGTAAGTCGTTGTTTTCTTTCTCAAGGATAAGATTTTCCTGGAGATGAAGAAATTAGACTGTGGAAAAATATTTCGTGTTATGTAATTAATGTCATTTTACTGTTGGCAAAGCTTGTCTGTCATAATTTTTTTAAAATTACAAACGTGCTCATGGAGAAAAAAAACATACTCCGTTTTTCATAAATCTATCTTGGAACTTGGTTCTATAAATTACATAATAATCAATATTACATCAAATAAAGACGTAAATTTGTTCTAAGAAAGAATAATTACACTTATAAGAAAATACGAAGAAATGAGGTTCATTACTCACTGCTAACATGAAATATATTTTTTTGTAAATATACAATATAGATGTGCATTCGATTGGTAGGGTTCAACGGCATATGTAGTCATTTTTTTCTGAGCAAATAATACTTAAAATGTTTTGCCATTTTTGAAAACATTCGAGGCATCGGATTTGAAAGCAATCTGTTCTGGCGTACTATTGGGTGTTTTAATATTTCACGTTAACACATGGGCAATAAAAACATTTAAAGCATACATTCACTCTAAAAATCATATTTTAGACAGACACTGGTAAAAGCGATTATTTCAGAGCATGCAGAGCGTGCTAAAAATAAATATTTTGTACAAGAATTAAAAAATGAGGCGGTGCTCAATTATTCATTTAAAACCAAGAAAACAGAAAAAAAATCCATGAATGCAGAAAAAGAAAACTTTTGTGTGACCGCATTAGCTACTATTGTCTCCAATATATCATTACGTGATTGGACAACTTGGGTTAAAATAAAATGAGTCAGTAAAGCTGAAGTAGAAGCCAGAGTAAAAACAGTGTAAGACAAATAGTAAAAGTTATTTTATTGTTATCGTAGGATTACACCACTCTGTGTATAGAGACTTGCGTAGCAACATTTCCTAATCTCAAATTAAATATGTGTTTCCACTCTTTTCATAAACATCTACTTTATCCTAGATTATCCTGCCGATTTTTGTTGTTGAGCGATTACTTCACGCGCCTCTAACAGGGGATGTCGTAGAAGAAAAAACTGTCAGAAGCAAGGAGGGCTATATTTTCATTCCGGGGAGCGCACCGAAGGGGCACTTCGGTTCCTGGGCGACGCAATGGAAGCGGCAGGGGGGCTACGCGCGTGGGACGGCGCAGCGCGCGGGAGGCCAGTGACTCGAATGCGCGGGAGGAGCGCGTCGCCCTTCCGGTGGGACGCACGCGCAGACCCCGTTCTTTTTTCCCACTCCCACCCCCGCCCCCACGCCGGTCGCATTTCTACTTTTTGTTCGCGCGAGAAAGCGACCGAGATGCTGATGTGCCGATTTGGGAGCGGATTCATGTCACGCGGTACGAGACACCGGAATGCCAAGGTGGTGGTATTATTATTATTATTATTATTATTATTATTATTATTATTATTATTATTATTATTATTATTATTATTTATAATATTAATAATTATATTATTATTAATAATAATAATTATATTATTAATATTTATATTATTATTACTCTATTTCTCAAGAAATGACGAAGCATTCCTGTTCAAGATATAATTTGTCTGTACAAAAATATGGAGTTCCTACAATAAAGGGCTTCCTCTAAGAGTGTTCTAAACAAGTTTTGCATAGTGTAGTGGATTATTATTGATAGTATTATCATATTTATCATTTTTATTATTAAGATTATTATTATAATAATTATTAATATTATTGATGCTGGAGTTCCGTAATTACCTAATAAAGATGGTAGGTATCAGTTAAATATAAATATCCTGCAGGTTGCAACCAGCTTTCTAAGCATTCTCTAAGCAACACTATAAGGGTGCCTCTAAAACACTGCGCAAAATATGGGCTGTTTTATACTCTCCACTTCCTTTCATTGACCTGAGAGTTATGTATATTATTTTGCAGAACAAATCGTCAGTAACGCGTGTTTTTAAGCCCCATATTCCACTGATCTCGATTTCCAAACTCTTCATATTTAAGATGTTTCTCTGTCCTTTTGATTACGACGTTCTGGTCGCTCGTACAAAAATATCTACAAGCAGACTAGTAGAAGACGGGCTTTCCTCCAAATTTCGAATAGCGATAGTGATTTGTTTGCTCCTATTGTGAAATCTGTTTGTGTTGTTGATCCTATAATATTTTACAGTTCAACAGACGTAACAGTTTTATGTGTTCACCAAACGGTAACACTTATAACACGTGTTTGGACGTTTTAGAGT